>CM076569.1:384649022-384747550 GCA_034641835.2 Pinus albicaulis | reverse complement strand
CTCAAATCTAGATTACGTGTCTAGAATAATTGGACCCTGTACAAAACTTGTCTGCTCTTGCTGAACTACCTTCCATGCAATTGAGTGTATTTGCAGAGCATTTCTTTAGAAATGATCTTGTATGAAATGCAGAGGAAAGTAATGAGCCTCCAACCTGCACTGTCCAATGGTGCCCCTAGCTACATTCTTGGTAATGAGTTTATTAAGGCCTTGATTAAGAGATTTAGATAGCCTTTCAGAAGAGAATTATTCAGTTGTCAAACAATAGAAATCATCTTGTATTGTGTCCAACATGGCCTTGTAGAAATCACAACGAAGAGCACCCATTCCTGATGAAAAATTCACAACATCCATTCATGATGACTTACCCTGGTAGTCATTGATGAATCAGTGGCTCGAATAATACCAATACTTATATTTGTTTTATAGTTAAAACTAAGATCAATTGAGAATCGATAAAACCAAAATTCAAATGAAAAAAGTGATGTTAGATAGAGAATAATGTGCATTGCTTATTAGGAATTTCTCCACTGGTTTCCTTGGTTTATTGGCACCTACAATCTTGATTGGTTTGTTATATACACCTTGATCTAGAATATCTCGTTTGCTAGATATACACAATTCCATCTATTTAAGGGTTTAAAATATTGTGTGCTTGCTCCTTCTAATCTCTAAAATACATCCAAGAGTCTAGTTCGTTCCTTCTCTTTAGTATTTGCTTCCTTCAACTTGTTAATCATATAGATTCAGGCATTGAGCTCCTTGACCAATTTGTTCCAATAGTTGTTTTTTCAAAGTTTCCTTTTCTCCACATTTATTGTTAGAACAAAACTATTACTTGTTTTGGAGCCTTAGGATCTCATATAAACACTTCAATTCCCTTTATAACTACTCTTCCCATTTATATGTGTGGGAGGGTATCTATTTTTCCAAAGTTACCCAGGGCTTACTCTATGCCCCAATTGGTTCAAGCTAACCCACTTTCCACATAGCTTATTCATGGACATGATCACTAAAAGCAAGGGTTAGTATGGGTAGATTTCATAATTTGAGAACCTATGATCACTACAAGAAAGGGTTAGTGTGGGTAGATTTCATAATTTGAGAACCTATTGATCAACATCAAAGAATTTTTTTTAAGTGTATATCGAAAGATTATCAAATAAAACACTTTGCAATGATATATTAATTAACTAATCATTGAATATAGAAGAGAATGAATAGTTTTTCACGGTTTGTGGATTAATTATGTTGAGAGAAGCGAGATGTTCTATAGCCTAGGTAGGGTTGATGTGCAAGGGTTTGTGCTTAAGCCTACACTTTTAATAATTTGAGGGTTAATTATAGGGTTAAGATGGATTTATGCTATGTTACAGTATATATGGTCTATCCAAGGAATGGTGAATATGCATTGGCCAAAATATCAAAGTGACATTTCTGGCACTGTCTCTTGTATTTCCCTCCTTTTTCTGTCTTTCTGGCCCTGTCTGTCTTTCCGGAAAAATTAGTGGCCTCTTGTCTGCCAGCCAGGGAAGCTAAATTATATAGGGTCTATCCAAGGAAAAATAAATATGTATTGGCCAAAACATCGAAGTGACATAAACTGATTTATAATGAAGCTAAGAAAATCAATTCTCATCATAACATAGACACTATACATTTCCAACTTGACATATTTTAATTAGGTCCAACTAGGTGATAATATTTAGAAGCATAACTAGAAGGAGATGCACATGCACACGTAACTACTAGCCATACACTCTCGACACTTCTGTAACTATGATATTCTCTTGACGAAGATAATGGAACTTTTTGATTGCTTTGAAGTTTGACATCATTGGACTACTATGAAATTGCATCTAGCTTAACTGTCGGTTTTTTTTCTATCTTAGCAAATTGGATAATAATTGTGTGCATGCAAAAAGATCGAATAGGCTGAGATAAGTTGAAACTATAAGCAATAAGCATGTAAAATTATTTGTTGAGAATGCTTTTACATTCTGCCATTCAATTTTCAAAATCCAACTATTACAAAAGCAAGAGGTGGGTATTTTCAGGGATATTCTCATTGGTAACTCCAGTATAATTATTATCTTGTTATGTACAAAATATTAAAAATGTCAACCATGAGTCATGGACTTGAATTTGTTTTAAAGAGTGGTTGTGAAGGATCATACCCAACATCCATACTTAACATAATTATTGATTATTTTTTCATCCTAGCAAAGGTTTTGTGCTTTTCATTATTCTATTTATACACAAACACTTGTAGGACAACATATGGGTAGAGGCTAATCTTATCTTGTCAATCCAATCCAATATGGGTTCCACCTAAGAATCCCTGAAGGAAATTTCATGGTAGTTTTGATGCATCTCTGGCTAAAAATTGGGTGGTTTCTGTCCAAGTAGAGCCCCAAGCTCTTTTGTATTGTTGAGACTCATATGTATCTAGAAGGCTAGGCGACAAGAGGCTTATCTCTTGGCTCAAGTAGTAATAAATCAACACCAAATGGATGGGAATTTGTTGCATGAAGTTACTGATCCAATATGGTTCTCATCAACAGATTAGATTGGATAATTTTATAAATATCAGGACAAACGACTATGAAAGTAGGCTTGTGGGACTCTCATCAATAGATTAGATTGGATAAATTTATAAATATCAGGACAAATGTCTACGAAAGTAGGTCTGCGGGACTAAAAGTGTACATCCATTGTAGGCACACATATTACTGTTTCAACGTGGTTTTCATTAATACATAATATATGACAAGAAAATTTTAATTAGTGTCAAATGAATAACTGTTCTATAACTATATGGATTTTAGAACCCAGATACTCTCAGTATTCGTAATGGTTAAGGAACATAAACATAGTTCAGTCCGAATCTAAGCCCAATTCTGGCCTCCATATCCCCTTTGAAAGATTTTAGCTAACATCTTGAAACAAAATTGAACGAGAGTCACCTTTAGTCTTCACCTTGAATTCTTGTGTAACACAAAATTATCTGTTTCAAATTCGATTCTGCGAGTGACCCTAGGTCTAGAATTGCAAGTTATTTTCCTTAAACAAATCTGGAATATAGTATAATTTTTGGTGTTTTTGTTTTATGCATTGATGTGGGCATTCTATGCAAATAATAATAAATCGCATGTTCTTGTAACTCCTACTGATATCTTATGTTAATTTTCTGGTCACGAAAGTCAGGTGAAATCCCTAGTTTGAAGCCTAAACCCATTATCACTCTCAATTTTTGTGATCTAAGAAGCCATTCAAAATGATTGGATTGTATAGAAATTGCAGGATTCGCATTGTCTTGGCTTTATTAAATAAAAAAGGCAGCTATAAGTCCTTAAAGCTGATTGGCTCTACAAAATTTTGAAAGATGTAAGCCTTGAAGATGCGGAGTTTTGTTTCTTCTAGATATTTGCTTCCCTCTTGAAGTAATTTTGCATTCCTGAAGAGCTTGGTGCAGCTGTTTCCAAAATAATTCACTGTGTCAAATGTTGTAGTTTCCCTATTTCTGTTATTTTGTGGATGTTTTCTCTTGTTTCTCAGCAAAGGAGGCGACCATAACCATCATTTAATCTACCTGTTAAGAGTTGCTTGGGAAGATCTTCATGTAACTTCTCAAGTCAAGCGTATGCATTATTTTTACATATATCTAAAGACAGAAATAGGTTATTTACGATTTGGGTTATATCAATCTGCCTTTTGGACTAAAATTATACCTGAGCCAGCTTCAGGTTTGCTCTCATTAGTTTGGTGTTGAGGCAATCATCACATCCCAAAATATGAAATGATTTGTTGAACAAGAAACATGAAACACTTATCTTTTACATGTCCAGTCTATGATGAGATTTATTGTAGATATCATTTCCCATTCTGGGATTCATGGATATGTTTGAAGCTTTAACTCTTCGGTAGATTGTAAGGTTCTCTTTATTCATGAAGTGACTTTAAATGAAAAGTCTAATAGAAACACCCGGGCTTGTTATGCAATTGGACAAGCCTGATGATGACCCCATATGAACACGTACATTACATGCATCTACGTACATATTGCAACACCTTATGGAGGAGCTCCACCTGATCTTCTCAGAGACGCTATATAGTATGATGTAATCTTTCTTTGTGGGTTTTATGATTTATCCATATGTTTAACAATTTTGGCTTTGTATCTTTGCTCTAGAAGGTCAAATTCCCTAGAGTTGGCCACTAAGACACCCAAAAATGCTTACCTATTCCCTCTAGATGTATATGGAGCTACATTGATCCTATTGAGTCCTTAAGCAAGGACCTGTAAGATATGCATTACCTTGGCCACACCTTCTAGTCCTAACTACATGAACTTTATCTTCCCTCGGGATTGCTAAGTGTTGTCTTTCCATGTGAATGCACAACTTGACCGTGATGTGTGCTACAGAACGTGGTTACCTGCAGGGTCGTGTAGTCCATGCGGGGTGACACACTTCTATTTGTGACCTATAAAAATAATATCCCTTCTCACTTCTCCACTTAAAAGAGGATCATTATAAGGGTCTCCTAAGACATCAAAACTAAATACTTGAAGGTTTATTAGGAAATAAGGTTTGTTTTGTATTTGGTAATAAAGGAAGGGTATAAAACAAATCCATTTGTACAGGTTGCTAGTTCAACACCAAGCTCTTGCACATCAATTTGTGTTTGTCTATTAAGCTTTATCCTCTCTAATTTGATCAAATAAAAATGCATTTATATTTGGGTACAATTTGTAACAATGTTGTAAAAAAAAATACCTTGTATCATATATTGGGTAGGCTGGGGCTTTGTTGGACATTTAAGTTAGACTGCACAATATGTGTATTGATTTGTCCGGACAACTGAAACATTGTTCTCTCAACTCTAGCAAGGTTATTACCAAGTATGAAACAAACAGGGGACCTATTCTATGATTTCCAGCCAAAATACCAAGATGTAGATTTTGCTATGATGCCCAGAACAGGGGTAACAGTGTTACTTGCATGCCAAGCAGCACAACCATGCTTCTCAACAAAAGGGACTGAAACAGGAAAACAAATTGGTTAAACCAGCATTAACAGAGTAAGTGCAAAACATAGTGTTGAACTTAGTTACCCTTCTTATTAGCTTGCATGCGTTTTACAGTAGACCCTGCACTTTCAACAATAAATAATACTTCATTTTATGGCTAACCTGAATGTATTCACTTAGTATTATATGACTTGGAGCAAGCTCATTAACAAACTAATTGCCTCATGACTAACATACTTGAAAAACATGTTTGGTATGTGCCTTGTTCCTAGTTGAATTCTAAGTGGAGGCATTGCTGCTCTTTTGAGTTTGTATAATGTATTTCAGTTGGTGAAATGTGGGAGTATTTCCTTCTACGCATTTGTAAATAGGGATGTGAGATTGCTTAAATCATTTCATCATGCAAAAATAGGGATATTATCTTGGCAATTCAAAAATGGCATGGAATCTGAAGTTGTCCATTAACCATGCCTTCGTTGCTATGAATAGTATGCTTGATTAATTAAAACTGGATTTCATTTATACTGCAGAGCTACAGTGCAACAACATTTCTAGGCTTGTGCTTTGATGTCCTAATTGTAGGATAAGGTCACTATATCTAGAGCTCCACACATCAAAAGAATGCTCAGATTTTTGTTGTAGAACAGAGGTCGGGATTATCATTTTATTCTTACAGTGATACTACAATCATTCCAGCAATACTTCTTACTGATTTTTCAGAGAATAGGAATCAAGTCACTCAATCTTCCACAGTACTGATGAATTCAGATCATAGTAAACTCTGAGTTGTCTTAACTCCACCAGGCCAAGGGATTAGGAGTTCTTGACATATAAATAATTTTATGTATAGTCAAGGCAGGGATCTTGAAGGGAAACATCTCCTTCTGAAGTTTTACTGCTAAACATACCTCTGAAAATATCTTAAAACCACTTAAAAGCACACCTCATAAATTCTGAAACATACCTTGATGACTTCCAGCTTTTGTTTGTGATGACTGAGCTGCTCTTTGAATTTGTGCCCAAGTTCACTGGTCAGGGCTTGTAGAAGGCTTTAAGAGAATGTCACAGATTGTCCTTTTTGAGCTCAGACTTGTCCTACCACAGAGTTTTGAAGGTGACTTCTGCTGAAATTCCTTAGGTGCTTCTTGGAGCTCGCAATATCTTAAGCTTGGGCTTGCCCTCACTTGGCTCTGAAACCATGTTAATTTTGAGTTAACATGTTCTTAGCTTAGGTTAGTTACATCATTTGCCCATTAATGATTAATCCATTAGCAATCTTATTAATCATAAGTGTAACTAGTGAAAGAACATAAGTAATAAAAACTGAAGACAAGACAAGACAAGACAGAAGAACACACGAATATGGCTCAAGCTAGGGAAAAACCCCAAGATGGGGAAAACCCTTATCAATTCTTCTTATCATTAATGTCAAATGTTCAGCAGAGAGAGAGAATACAATACTTCAAAGTCAAAATGACTTGCAAATGAGAAGGTTTAATACCACTTCCCTTAGACAAGAGGATGGTTCCAACAAGGCTGCAAATCTGATGTTTGGTGTAGGCTCCAAGGACTTGTGTCTTTTCTGCAATTCTGGTAGGACTGACTAGGGCATAAACACAGTCAGCAACTACCCCATTCATATCCTTAAAGACCTTTACTAGACTGCAGATTATCTTCAACTAGTCCCTTCAAATGTTGGTAGCTCATAAACCTTCTTCTAGGCTTCAAAACCCACTACACAGCCTCATGATAACGTAGCCCTGACTGTGGCTTTCTTGCTGTAGGTTCTCGGCCTCCAGGACAGGGTTCTTAAGCCCTGTGGCCTAGCTGTATGTGACCCAAACTAGTGCGGATTGCTTCAAGGAGAATGAAACCTTTACAACAGTCCCAAACTTTCATCAAAATCACCCTTAACAGGTGTGGCTTCTATCTACTTGAACTCAGACTCGTGATGAAGATAAAATGCCCAAGACAAATCATAAATGTGCCCAAACCAATGTCGTCCTCCATCTTGTGGAACTCTACCCGCGAAGATGACTAAATTGAACCCAACCTTGCCTTCATCTCCTTCGCTGGAAATCACCTTCTTCTGCGGCTACTTCAGAGAGAAGAATGAATATCAAAGTGCCTAGGATAGGTTATTTATATCCTTCTTGGGTAGGCCGACTTGATTACTTGAGGAGGGAAATTCAAATTTTCAATTTTCGATTTTTCCTTCCTAAATAAGGTCATGCCTTTTGAAATTTCATTTGAGTGAATGAATACTTTTCCTTATCCAGATTTAGTGATATTTAGGTCGATTTTGATCATCTCGAAAAGAGAAATCCAATGCTGCAATCATCTGCCTCATAGGAGCAATCCAAAGTGGAATTTGGCCCTAGTTGCCAATTTTAACACTGAATCTCTTGGCAATCAAAGTAAAAGCATTATGTTTTGAGTGTATATCTCTATGAAGCTTCTTTAGAACCTTCATAATAGCCTTGCAGAAAGTTGACTAGGTGCGCTAGAGTGTAGATGAATTTCTATTTTTGAATATGGTGGGGTCATATAGGCCCAGTTTGGCTTTGAGGCAATTCTAAGTCATTTTATCCCCATGAATTAATCTTATTAGGAGGATATCTTCCTCATCAGTTGGAGCTTCAACTATCTCAAATTCTCCACAAACATGAGCCTTAAGTTGGCTATCATCCATCCAATTAAAAAAGGGCACTCTTTCTTTTACATTTTTTGAAGCTTAAATGTTAGCTAGTCCCCAAATCTAGCCATCTAGATTCAATAACATCTCCCACTTAGTTATTGGTTGATAACCCTCTAGTCTAAGTGTCTTTGTATAGATTTCCCACCAAGTTTAGGTATGATCCACATGCTTCAATCAACCAAATAAATGATGTAGCAATACTTACAAACATTCTGGCCAATGCACCTGCTGGAGCCTTATTTCCCATTTTTGGAAATGGACTCTTGGAGCTTGTCTATTTTAAATGAGTGTCTATTCCCAAAGACTCCTCACTTCTAAGAGGGCCCACCACCTACTTCGTTGATATCTTATCAGATTTATATTTGCTAGACATTTTTCCTTCAGTAGCAGAAATAGGTAGTACAAACACACACAGTGAGCTATTAGAATGTCATATGTACTTCATAAACTGATGAAACCTGGTTTGGTTAACAGAGTAAACTAATGAAACCTAGTTGCGGTCTCGTATTACCAAAAATCTTGAAATATTGATCTTTGTACGATGAACTCTACTGACAACATAAACAACATTTCTACATGGTTTGTCGTTATTAGTAATCGACAATTGCACGAGAACATAATCACTCAGTAATTTTTCACTTGACAATTTTGGAGATGAACTTGGTGGTATTGTGGCAGTCTCCACAAAAAAAGGTTCTTTGTGATCTAGATAATTCTTTAAACTTTCATTTTTACAAAGATACATCACTAGATTCTCTAAATCCATCTTTGTTCCTGACTGCTGCAATATTATTTATTTATCACTGATATACAATCACTAGTTTGTCTTGGCCTATCCTGTGAGATCACGATTGAGCTCATAAATAAAAAAAGGGATTGAAATATAGATCATAAATAATAATTGTATCTGCACTTGGAAAATTTATTCCAACCCCAACCCTGCCTCCCACTCCCCCTCCTGCCTGAGTTGAAATAAGGAAATTTTTTCATTATCTGGGCTACTAAAGTTCTTTATTCAATGATGCTTTTCTAATGTTGGAGTGCTCCCATCCATTCGACAATATACAAATTCTAAGAAATTCAAGAAGTCTTCCTGTATATCAAGCATCCATGTCCACCTTGTTTCAATTGTGGAAGCGCCTTTCCAATACCTGAAGCTTTCTAGACGATCCAACTAGCATCTCAAATACCTTTCTTACAAAATCACTCCTCGTCCTGGGAAATGATATGATGATTTACAACCTGGAAGGAGGAGAATTTTTGGAATGACATATTCAAGTATTAGTTGTAACAGGATCTAGTAGGACTCATTAATCAGGGTTTGCCAAATAGCTGACTCTTGAAAAGAAATTCTGGCACCTTGTCAAATAGGTACATGAAGCCTTCCATATAATGCTCAAATAACAGAAGAAAGTGATGATTTTACTTGACATGAAATTCATAGAGGAAGAGAATAAAGGGAAAGAAAATAATGTTGTGATTATGTTCCTCTAATGTTCAAGCATATATGAGAGTTTTGCAATAGCTACAATAGATGTGAGGCAACATAGAATTGCTTTCTAGAGGTGCATGAGGTCTCCATTTTTTTTGTTTTATTTTTTATTTTATTTCCCTTCTGCACCAGAAACCATCTTGATTTTTAAGCTTGGTCACATTTGAAGTATCAATAAAAAACATATTTCCATTTCCATAGTCTCCCAGACCTTACCAGCCACTAATCAAATCCCTATAACATCCATGCAATTCATTGTCTTCTCAGCGGAGTCTTGAATACAGACAAACAAGCCCACAAAAATATGCAAGCTTGAGGCAACTTGTCATGTTCCCTTGCTGGCCCCTCCTTCATCCAATTTGCTTGAAAGTGAAATTCTTGTTTTCAAATCAGTAATCCAAATTTTGGCCTCTGTTAGGCAGGCCTGTTTCCGAGAAAATGTCTTTTTTTTTGCTTCACTGATTTTCTATAACCAAACACTATAGAAAACTTGAGCTAATTTCGAAATTTGCGAAAACTCCTCAAAGAAGTCCCAAACTTGGTCGAGGACTTGCCTAATCGATTCATTTTTTACAACATAAGGCTTCAACAAAGACTTGTCCAACGCTTGGAGCTTGTCATGATTATCTATTTCCAGCCACCTTGAGGGTTGTTGAGGAAGGATGCATGGTTGCAACTCATCCATGTCTCTCTTTTCCATGGTTTTGGAGAGGCAAAATTCAAATGAAGAGGGTGCATTATCATTGAAACTCGAGAACATTGTCAAAGAGTTTACATGATATATTTCAAAACATCCTAAGTTAGAAGCAGCTGGAACTGCCTGTGAAAATGAGATGTTGGTTCCTTTTTTTAAATTCCCTTATCTGACATTAGCTTTCTCACATTGACTACATCATCCCATAGAAGTAGCATGGATGTTAAACAACATCACATATACTCCATTCAAGTGTCTCGAGTGGCCGAGGAGGTCAACCATGCACGCATAATGCTCCACTCTAGGCTTCATGCCAAACTTTCTACTAATTAAATCAAAATGATGCTACTCTTCATCTACTATAGTCCTGCATGGCTGTGGGCAGATAAAATAACAATGAAGATGATATGGCCTACCTTAATGCCTACTTCTTGTGTTTCATAAAAGAGTGTCAGGGCATCATGCCCATGCATTTGATACCCACGCTGCAGAGCCACTAAGTCAGCACATGAATGAAAATAATTATTATGGTAACAGAGTTAGGCTTCACCTTTGCAACTTGCATTCAACTGAAGAGTTTCAAGGATTAAACACTATGACCAAATTGAGTATATCTCACAATGACCGCACTCCATGTAACTACATCTGGGTTCATTCCTGTCATTTTGAAGTTGATAAAAGAGTCCTAGCACCTCATCACAATATCCATTCAATGCATAACAAAAATTATTAGATTTCATGAGATCAGATCCCTCTTTGGCATATTGACAAACACTTCATATGCATCATCCATTTTTTTGTTGTTGCAGCGCTTCTAATTCTGCACAAGAAGCGAAAGCACTGGCAGTAGTGACTGAATTGGCTTTCACTTCATCCAGCTGCATTTTAGAAAATATCTCACTGCACCATTTCTGTGACCATTCTACTCATACTTGGATATCATCACACATTACATAGGGTTTCGACCTTCCCATCTGCATTTCATCAAGTAGCTTTCCTGCCTCTTACACAATTTCTAATTTCGAAATATCTTGTAGTCATGGTGTTCCATATAACTGTGGATTTCCCTGCTTTGCTGCAGGGCTACAATCTCAGTGCACGCCTTGAGGACAATTGGAAAGGTGTGTCTCTACTTAGTCCTCCCTGTTGCATTTGGTAATACAACTTGAGGGCTTCCTGATAGTTTCCATCCCTGACACAACCTCTGATAATAACATTCCATGCTGACACATTGCGCTTGGGAATTTTCTCAAACATCTGGTGTATGCCCTTCATACTTCCACAATAAGCATACATGTAAAAAGTGCAGCAAGATTGCTGAAAAAAAGGCAAATTAGTGATATGGGAATTTCAATCTGCATCAGCAATGGTAATCGATTCAATTTTTTGTTGGTTATCACATTCACTACTACAATATAAAGCCAAATGCTGAAAGAGTATGGCTATGGAAACTAGATCATTTATCACCTAAGCAACTAAACTTGTTTTTTTTTTGGTTTCCTAGACTATTTGCAGTGCCTACAAGGATCAAGACAACAATGAGTGGTATCGTTGCATTTCATGGCTATACAAAACCCCCTGAAGACAGGGCTAAGTATGGGAATAAAATAGTTAATCACCTAGACAACTTAATTCACTAAGATGCTAAGCTTTTTTAATCTCCTACAAATGCATGATGGTTTTTTGCATTAGGGAAATAGTATGCTATCATTTTTTTTTGTTTTAAATCACCATGGCAATGGTCATTAAATTTATGAAAGGGTTCAAAGTTGTGCCACTTTGTAATATCAGCTTTTTAAATGCAAGCCATATTCTTGTAGAATATGTTCCCAAAGTTTTTATAGACTACTGAAAAATAGAGGCAGCATTATCAATGGGAAATAAATAATCATTTTGCAAGCCCCTCAAAGCGTTTTTAAGGTCTACTCCCATTTTCCCTCGCCAGTCATTGTTTTAGTCAAGCCTAAGCATTTTCATAAAATTATAAATTATCTTAAGATAAATGGGTTCTTTTAGTGGTCAGCATAACTGTAAACTGCAGATCTATCACTCAAAATCTATACAGATGATAGGACATCTTCTCTACCTATGGAAGAGAAGCTCTGCATTAAATAGGGAAGTATTCTTTTGGTCCTATAATATGCTAGAACTTTAAAGATAGTAATAGATTTACACAAGGGACATTCAAAGATAGGTAGTGTAGCAATTGTGCCTAATAGTAAATAACTTCCTCTTGTTGTTTTTGTCTTTGACATGTACATTACTTTGCAGTTGGCTAACACTACCTATTCCATATTGGTGCAGGATACAAATCTTCATAGCACAAATATACATTAAGCAGTGTAGATTTATTCATTGGAGCGTATGCATATTTTACACATAATAGATAACTTATTTTATATAGATTACAATCTCAAACTTGTTCTAAGACTTCTATAGAATGGAATAAATGTATTCTATTTTTATGTTTGGTACTTCCTAACACTTCATTTACACCTCCACCCAATTTTCATAACTTCCATAACCATTAGGTAGACACTTGCAACTTCTATGTTATTTTGCTTATCTAGTAAAAGATTTGCCAAGACTTTAGAAAGTTTTATAATTTCTCGAAAGTTGTGTAATTTATAATTTATAAAGTTTCAAGGTTTAATTTTTTAAAGTCTAGTTCTTTAAAGGGTGCTAGCTAAATGGAAGAGCACCTGCTTTAGAAGCAGGAGGTTGGTGGTTCGATTCCATCGTGCCCTGATATTCATGTGGAATGGTGACAAAGGCTCTTTTGACCATCACCAATGAGCTTATGGTGACATTTTTCGACCCTCACCAATGAGCTTATGGTGACATTTTTTTGACCCTCACCAAATATGAAATGGTGAGTATCAATGACCGTCACCATATATATACATCAATAGTGACGACCATGAAGGGTCCATCACAAAAAATCGTTGTTGTTCATATGAAATGGTGATGGTCACTATCCGTCATTATAATCAATATTCGTGACGGACCTTGAATGTCACCACAACACATACTTTTGGTGACGAAGGCTATTGTCTGTCACCATTTTTCATATAAAATGGTGACGGTCACTATCCGTCATTATAAATCATTATTGGTGACGGATCTTGAATGTCACCACAACACTTGTACTTTCGGCGATGCCACCTTTGGTGACGAAGGCTCTTTTGACCGTCACTAATGAGCTTATGGTGACATTTTTTGCCCGTCACCAATGTCCTTTTTTCTTGTAGTGATAAGAGGTTTTTCTCTATCAACCTTGAAGTAAAGGTGTGAATCATCATTACTACGAGTGAAGCCTAGCTTCATCAGGTAGCTATCTATCCTCTCGTACCAAGCTTTGGGTGTTTGCTTCAGCCCATAGAGGGCTTTCTTCAACTTGCAGACATTGGTGTCCCAATCTTAGACTTTGAACCCCAAAAGTTGCTCTACATACACCTCTTCCTTTATTGCACCATTCCAAAAGGCAGTCGTCACATCCATCTGATGAAGATTCTGTCCTTGCGTAGCAGCAAGGGAAATAATAGATTATAGGTGCAATAGTAATTAGTGCCTTCCTAGATAAGTCTTAGGCAACAGATTTTCCCATCAGATTCATGCTTGATCTTGTATCGAGGTGACAACAGCTTTGTTTTGTGGTTTAGGAACCATATCCCAGACATCACCCTTGCATCCTTGCAGACTTGATGCTTTACAGCTTCTTTAAATGATCCAGGCTCATATTGTACTCATGGCAACTAGACACCTCTGGTATTTATATGGCTTCTTGTTTTTCTACCGGAATTTCCCCCTTGAAGTCATATATCTTTGAGCCATGAGGGTCTTCTTTCTTTCAGCAATGATATTAGCTCAGGAGCATATACAGTTGAATTCTCCCTCTTAATGCCAGCTTTTCTTGTGAGGGAAGACATCTATTTTAAATGAGGGCATCCCAGACACTAACTTGGAAAGGGGTCTTATTCTCCCACAGTCAAAGCCATCCAAGACTTCACAGGTTTTCGCTGATCATGGTTCAAGACTCCAACAACGTGACGAAAGGTTGCAAAAACTTCTCAGTTCACACTTGCAAGTTTATCATTACGCTCCAATGTAAGAGTTATACTGTCACAAGCTTATAGTTATTATGAATTTCGTAGACATGGTTGTCCATCTATGTCACTGTCGTGACACAGAATCACAGATTTATAACTATCACCTCTGTCATATCGCTGATTATGGTGTTGCCATAGGGCGAAAACGCGAAGTTGGGAAACACTTTTTGGCATGAGATAGAATTCGAGAGAGTTTTTTAATTTCTCGGTCGAGAAAAAAAGTCAACAAAATTTCTCGGCCGAGAGTTTTTTACATTCAAAAACTCTCGGCCGAGAGTTTTTCTAACTCTCGGCCAAGAGTTTTATTGTGCAAACTCTCGGCCGCAAACTCTCGGCCGAGAGTTTTTAAAACTTTTGCCCGGGAGTTTTCCCGCGCATAAATTGGTTTAAAACTCTCGGCCGAGAGTTTTAAAAATTTCTCGGCCGAGAGTTTCTGGTCAACAAAAAACTCAGAAAAATCTGCAGTTTTGAGAAACCTGCAACTTTGGAGGGACAGAACACCTACAAAAAAAAATTTTTATATGTCGGACCAAGTACCATTAGATTCGTCTCTAAATCTAGTTTTTGATGATGTGAGATTTATGTAGTTTCATTAAAAAATTCATTTTTTTATTAATTTTTTACTAAACTATGTCACTATGGAATTTCATTGTTCGAAAAATTGCACTGAATGAAAATTCAATAACTTTCAAACGAGGACACCAAAAAATTTAAAAAAATCATAGTGCACTTCCTCTCCCTGTCTACTTCAAAAGGGTACTCTCATTTTTCTTATTGACGATCACATTGAAAAGAAAATCAAAGGATAATAAAATGTACCGAAACATCACTATTTTTTTGTCTTCGTCCATTTCAAAAAATAATAAAAAATAGTGATTTGATCCGAAAATTACCAAAAATTAGTCTGTGCACTAGTGCAATATATGTAGATTATGATGCTATGGTTTTTTTCCAAAAAATGAATAACCTTCCCTAAAAAAAGTAAAGGATAATAAAGTGACTATTTATGTTTGCCTGAAAATTTCAAGTATATGCAGTTAGTAAACAACAAATTTACCCCTCTATATGTCAATATTTTTTTTTTTTTAAAATATTGGTATGGAGGTAAGACGATTCTCTACAATTCTTGTTTTTATGTCAAAGCATAATTTGCGATAAAAATATGAGTTTAGTGGAGTTGAAGTTGAAAAACATAGAAAATTACAATTTTCAACGTCAAAAAAGGGCAAAAAGTGTTTCCCAACTTCACATTTTCACCCCATAATGTTATCATACCCATCACTATCTTCTTCGTCATTGTCACACTGCCATATAGCATTGAAGATTTCAAACTTCATGGTCATACATATTCTAACATATATCACTGTCAAACAGAGAGAATATATCATGATTCCTTCTCTCATGATCCTGCATTGCATCTTATTTTCCATATCTTCCCATCTACAGTTAATGGTTGACTAATCTATGGCACAAATCTTCAGATCTCAGTTTTGGAATGCAATTTGAGAATGAAATCATCCTTTGGGACTTCCTGTTCTTCTATCCCTGCAACATTGTCTTCCTTGGAACTAGGAGGATTTATGCACATATCTCTTATATGCCTTTGAAGATATGCTGGAGCCCACAGACATTCCTAGAGAAGACGACTTCGAGAATGTGGTCATCCTCTAGAAATTTCAGCTTCTCACTGTAGAAGCTTCCAGGAATCCATTTTTGTTCAGAGGAATAGACAGATAGAGGTCTCCCTCTTAATCCCAAAAAATCTGCAGGTGCTATCATTTTGATTCCATAGATGATATTATGACCATTTTCCCAGCACATCCCCACTTCAAGAGTGATGATATGTATTTCTGGGCTAAGTTGCTACTAGCAAGGTATATGTCTAACTCAGTCCTCCTGGAATGATATTTCAGTACACAATCCAGATATCGTTTGTCAGCTCAGACTAGTACTCTGCCATTCTGTTAATACCACACCTTCCCCTGCTCCATACGCACCGGTGTTTTGTTCCAGCCTTTGTTATAGCTCTTGGAAAATTTCTCTTAATGGTCTTCAATGATTGCTATACTTGCTTCTGAAATAGTCAGCTTCAGCCTTGAAATAATGGACTTTCATCAAGCACCTTACCAATAAATGAAGATAGTGCACCACGAATACTTATGGGCAATTGACACACCGTCAAATCCTTGTGATACAATTTCAACTCGATTCCTCTAGGAATATGGTGACCTTCAGCAGGTAAGTTTGCCCTCTAATAATTCTGGAAGTGATGAGAATTTCAACTTCCAGTCCAAAGATGTCGCTCCTATAGGAACTTCAGCTATTCGATCCCAAATATTAAGCTAAAAATAATGAACTGGGATATGGGTGCAACCCTTTGGGATAATATAGCCTGCCATCTGTTGTTAAACACTCCAGAATGGAATTTCGGCCATCTATAACAGTGCGCTCAGCTCTAGTTCTGCTACGTCCCTCATACAGTCATAAACTCGGCGTTTTATGGTGAGGATTTAGTCCTGAGGAGGAGAGGACATGGCCCTCTTATACTGCAAGGAATATGGGCATCAGACTTTAATTCTGAGATTTACGTAGTGTAGACCTTCTGAAATGGGCGGCTCAGACTACTTTCCAACTGATAGCGGTCTTTTTATCGGCTCGGACAGATCTGCAGCCCCAAAAAAAACGACGGCTCTGCAAACTTGGCGGCTCGAGAAAAAAATTCCGCAGTGACAGAGCTTTCTGGAACGACGGTGGCACACGTAATCGACACACCGAAGGCTATTGTTAAATTCACACCGGATAATCGATACAAACCAAAAGATTCAACCACGCATCCTTCGTGACAAATATTGGTCCGATCACGTTCAAACTTGACTCGATGAACTTCAATTTTGGCGCAATTGAATGGAGACCGATAATACTTTGGTCGCAATTATGTTTTAGCCGCCGCCGATTGCAGTAATTTGGAAAGTTGGAAAGAATTTGAATTTGACGAATTTCCATGTATTTCATTTCATCCGTTTTATGATCAATTTCGCCAGTTCTTACGATCAATCCGCACTTAATTCACATGTGTAAATTTCAGTGTCTATGGGCATCATTTTCGGCTAAACCGTTTGCTAGGGCTAAAGTTGATACTTTCTACTTTATGTCGATGTTGCCCTTAAACGAAGCTAATTCATTCCGTTTGAATGTTTCTTCATTCAGTCCAGTTTGTTTTATTTTTTTATTTTTATTTTTTTTGAATAAGGCATAAATATCCTCAATTGTCAATTCAATTAGGTCCAATGCTTCTTCCGCGACAGAAGCGCCTAACATAGCAACTTGCTGTAGTTGTGGCCTTCTCCAAATTAAACCCAAAAAAACATTTGTTGTCACTTACAGCGCTTCATCTCGCTGCCCTAGATTCTAATCAAGATGGGCTTTGCCTTCTCCTAAGCTCTCATACCATGTAAATTTCTAAACATGTTTTGTGCCATTTCAGATTAGGGCACAAAATACTGAAGCAGATAGAACATACCAATAGATCGATGGAAGACAAGCCAAAACAGAGATAATGAATGGTGGACTTAGGACGATCAGTAGGATGCTTCTACCAACAAATTCTCCAATAGGTCATTCAGCCAAGTGTGTCAAACACAACCCCAAGACAACCCAGACAACGAATTTTCCGCAAATAAGCAGCACCAAGAATGCAGCTCCATCGCCATCAAAAGAGAAGAAAATCCTCCACACATTGTGTTTATAATGAACTCCAAGTCTCTCTATTATATAGGCATCTTTGGGGTTGTGTGACACGTTCTTTAAGACATTTAAGTCTATATTATATTCCACGCCGACCTAGCACATAAGTGGAATAAATTTAAAGTACATGTTCTGCTCATCCGATCGAGGTGATCTTTAAATCAATCTTACACCTCCTTGAAAAAGGAATCCAATAAAAATATCGGGATTGTCATCTGAGTAGCACAACCTAGAGTTTGGACCTAGTTGTCCAAATTTAACAAACATGCCCCCGTATATCGACAAGATCTTACTGTTAGCTTTGTTGTTGTTGGTTCTAATTTGTCCTGCATTTGCAGAACAAAGGTATGCTACTTAAAGCAAGGGAACTTGACCTAACTATTGATCTAAAACAAGAATTAGGGGGAGGGAGGATAGAACCGACCTCACCTGCAACCTCATTCTCCTATCCACTGACGATTTGCTCCAGGATTACAAATATGTAGGGAATAGACATAGCTTTCTCTCTGAAAGTAGGTAATGTTGCTTGCAATATCCAATGGAGGATATAATAAGCTTACCATTTCAAGGGAACCAATGGATAATAGTACCTCTATTATTCCAATTTCTATGAATGGTCATAATCATAACAATGAGCATACCCTCGAACCAGGGGAAGGGAAAACTGAAGAGGAAGAGGTTAAATTTCGATCATATGTAATATACTAAATTTAAAAGTAAAAATTCATTTAAAACATGTGTTGCGGGGAAACTTAGTTCCTACCACTCAAGTTAGGAGTTATGTTGTACAAAAATGTATGTAAACATTATAACTTGCATTATTCAATACTAAATTAACAATGATTAATAGAAAAATTGAATCTTATAATTTTGCTTTAGAAGGAGCTAATAAATTAAGATGTCTACACATTTACAATATGCTATTTGCCAAAGTATGAATTGTTTTTAAAGATTTTAATTTTGGATGGTTTTCTTGCAAAGCCTAAAAATGAAAAATCACTACACAAATATTTAATAATCATGCTTGAATATCTCAACAATATCCAAAAATTGTGGATAAAATATGTGATGTAGTTATCCACATGTCATTATATTGTGCAAAGGGTGCAATAAGACCTTTGAGTTATGGTCTATTCAAATATTTTAATAATATAAAAAATATATATGTATTTTTAAAAGTTAAACAAATATTTAAATTAAATAATAACAAGAAAAATAATAAACTTAATTTCTCTAGATTATTACAATTCATAATATTTTAATATTACTTTGAACCGGTTTGTGTGAAATATCATTTCTGCAAATACAAATACAATGGCATAGCCTTTTGAGAATTAAATTTTGTTGCGTACAACATTCTATTTTTCCTCCACCTTTATTCTATCCCTTTTGGAATCAAACATTGGATGTTAAAATCCAAATAAAGAATTAAAACTATTTGTTAGAAGCTGAATAAACAAGAGAGGCTTGAAGAGAAATGATGTATCTCGGTTTTAACACTCCCAGAAAAAAGTCATAGCATGTCCCTAAATGAGTCTTTGAAGCAAGTTGTAACTGATCATAAAATTCAAACCATGAATCAATTGTTGTATCAAAGGTTTATTCATTTTTCAAGCTATGCTAAACTAACTTGACTTGCAAAGAAGTGGTAACTTGACAACATTTTTTTGGATTGAAGGGACATTTGGCTTACCTTTCGTTGACTCGGACACTTTTCTCTATTTATTGGTACTCAGAACAAAAAAGAAACTCTTGTTTTAGTGAATTCATGCATACACTACTTATGAATCTTTCTGTTTGAAGGGATATAGGCACATCCTTTCCCATGTGTAGCAATAAGAAATGGACCACAAATTAGAAAAAAATATCGCTCGGCCCTAATGATTGTAGGCACATTTTTTGTCTTATAATAGATGTAACAAAAATATAAAATGTGGCTATGGACATAGCTTATATAATGAGCTTATTAGAACACAGAGAAGCACTATTTTTCATAGTGTAAGGAAAATACCATACAACGAGCTAGTCTTAGTGGACTCGAATTTAAGTTGGAGTTCCTTTGGTAAGAACAATAAGTGGCCTCCTTGCTTGATTGTTGAATATCTTTATTTACATTGCTATCATTGGAAGCATAGATCGTAAGTCAAGTTGAAGAACAACCATACAAGTTAGTTGGGTTCATTTATTTTTCATTTTTTTCTTTTGTTTAAAATTTAAATGTACACTCTCTACTACTTTTATGAGTATCATTTATATTACCATTGTGTGTGGATGCATTTGATGCTATCTATCAATTGTATGACAAATATCTCTCAGATGACAACAAAGTGTGTGTTGCTTAATGCATGTGACTTAGCATACTAATTGGAAGTAGAGGGTTGCAACAACAATACATGCTAGTATCAAAACATGGTGAAAGGCCCATTGCACTTTCCTAATTTATATATCAAAAGTAAAAAATGCACTCTGAAAACTTTGATATATAGAGTGATTGAAGCCTTAACTACATCAGAACTGAGATTCTAACCACTCAGAAATATGCTCTATTAAAGTAATAAATAAATCTCATACACTAAAGAAATAAAGTCACATCTACCAATTAAAATTTCCATTCATAATTTATATAATAAATAAAAAATAAACTATTTTCACAATTAAATCAAATTAATATAACAATACTACAAAATATATTACACTAAGATTAACCAAGAAAGCATCTAGAAAGCTACAAATAGAAAGTGTTTTATATAAAGCTCTCTGAATAGCTCCCCTCTGCTGATCCTTTAGTATATCCAAGTGAATCAGTAAATCATAAATTAATAGATAGAGGTGACTAGGCTCTTGCTTTGTTTCCATAAAATGTGGGGAGGTTTATGGTTCTTCGAAACTAAGGATGTTGTTCCTTTCTGTGGCATATGGAATTAGAAATTGCCCATCGTTCCCATTTTATAGTATCAATCATGTTGTTATCCCTTATTCACCTATTATCTAGATTCATCGGGCTATCACATTTTGATAATCGATCAGAATAAATTGTGAGTGATGGATGGCAAGTTGTGTAGATTTTGTTCAGTGAGGTGGCTGGAAAGGGAAACTCTGTGGTTTGAACAAGTGATAACCGGGCCTTATCTGTAGCTCTTGATGCCTTATCATTCTAGTGGTTAATAAAGCCCGTCTATCTCCAATAACCTTTCTCAGCTGAAATAGGTAAATCTCCTAAAACATAAATGAGCAAATTGAGCGTGTCTAAAGAAGCTTTTGCAACATCTGTAACTTTCGAAGACGACTCCAACATGGAGGCTATATACGTGTCTTTATGAAATGACTAATTGCCACTACTCGCATATCAAATGACACAAAGGTAACATAAGGAACCCACCATAAAACATTTCCATACCCAATTTCGTTCAACAATGAATTTTCGATAAGGGCTTCATTTTGTTTCAACACTACTCATGGAGTTCTGAGTTAGGCAGGGAAGAATTGTTGGAAATGGTTGTGTTATGCTTATTCTTTATGATTTCTAGGGTTGCAATCATTTGCAGTTGTGAAATTTCATGTTCCATGGCAAGGAAAAGCTTGAAAATGTAGTTCCTTTATCCATGGCAGGACAAAGCGGTGTTACGTGGCTTAAATGAAGTCACCATGACTAACCATGTCTAGATCACATTGCTTCAAGTCAGAAGTCGAGGACAACACGAAGGATTTGGACTTCGGCCATATGGAACTGATTTTCACAACCTTAGACCCTCAATATATTCCAAGGACTGGTAAACTAATTTGAATTCCAAAAATTTACAGTAATAGCTTAAAATAGTACGATGAGGGCAATGCCTTCGAATTTCTAACCGCTGAATTGGTTTTTCTTTTTTACATAATGTTTGTTGTTTTTCCAAATTGATTAGGGGAGGAAAGGCTAAGTTGGGCGATGAATAATGGTTTAGTTGAAAAATATTTGTGTGGGAGACATATACAAGATCCCTGTCAGGTCTATATTACATTTTTTTGATATACGAAAGACATAGAGGCTTCGACTAATTGGCATTATTGATAGAACTTTGGAGAGACGAACTGGGCATAAGATAGAAGAAGACCAATCCTAGGCCAGGAAGGTTGTCCATAGATTTCTTGGTACGTATTTTGGTACTTTGATCTATTTCATATAAGAATAAAAATAACTGTTGTGATTCCTGTGTAGAAGCAAGCTGCTCTTCCAAGGCTTTCACCATTCACTCCAACTTAGTAAGTTGGTCTTGCATGTTTTCAAGTTTCTCTTTGGTTGCAGCGACTGCAGTTTCTAAATTAGTATTTTTTGTCTCCAATAGCGTAATCTCCTCCTATATATTTTATTTATGTGAAGCCATATCTCCGTTGTCATACTCTAATGATTGTTTTAATTCATGTGCAGAAGCAAGCTACACTTGCATGTTTGCCACCATTTGTTCAGACTCGATGAGTTGGCCTTGTGTGTGTTCAAGTTTCTCTCTACTTTTAGCCATCATATTCTTTAGATTATCTTTCTGGGTCTTCAATTGCATAAACTCCAACTTCAAATCTACATGTATATGCACATGGTTCTTCAACTCATACTCCAACGCTGCTTTTTGAACTTGAATGCTATTAAGCTTTGGAACTATGTGAAAATTTCCATTCAACAAGGAAAATTGAACACTTTTATTACTTTCTTGTCCTAAAACACTATCTTTACTAGATCAATTATTGCACAAACTAAACCGGATTGTGTCAGAGGTTTGACTTTTGAAGGCAGTGGCTTCACTTTGTGAAATTTCAACATAATCATGCGCAAAAATTGTCTGAACTAGGGATAGCAAAGTTATTAGTTCAGTGATTAACTGTAATTTTTTCATTTTCCAAGTAAAAACTAATCTGGCACTAGCTTTGCAAACTCTGGAAATCTTGCATCTAGCCTATAAACTTCAGAAGCTCTGAGCTGTGTATTTATAGGTTTTTGAGTTATACATTGTACGAAGTTGACAACACTGGAAATAGGAGTTGTCAACTCTACTTAAATAACACGAATTTTACTTCCAAGATTAGAAAGAGAAGTTGATTTTATATTCATTAACGGTCAACTGCAAACATAAGGATCAACAACACTTTCATCAACTATTGTTTCATTTCTTACATCCCCAATACCTTGCGCAAATATGCACCCTCAGCTTCAATATCAAGGATTACATCAAGCTTGTCTTAAAGACTAACTAAAGAAGTTTCATTAAAAACATTTGTAGCTTGCAAAGCAGTCAATTTTTCTTGCAAAGAATTTAGCTTTTTGACCAAATCAGAGCATTCATGATTGACGGTTGGAAGCTACAACTCTCTTTGTGAAAGAGTTTCTTCCAAGGAAGCCTTCTCTTCTTGAAAAAATGAAGCACTTAAACCTCCTTTAACATTCTTCCCAGTCAATTTATATTATTTTTCTATTCTCGTCTCGCCGAATCTAGCATAGATGCCACCAATTTCTCCATCTAAAGAAAATCGTCCATCAATTCAACCTTGGGTGCATCACTAAGATTTTTCGAATTTTCCAGAAACTTTTTCTTTTCTAGATTGATCCAGTTCTGCAATCATTACCGAGGCCCATGACTCTACACTAGGATCACTATCATTCCCATCTTTAGAAATTAAGGTCATGCTTGGTGTATTGCTTGTACTCCCACTGCTTTATCCTTTTAAATGCAACTCGAAAGTAGGTTTTTTTCGTTTTCCCATCGAGCATTCTAACGGTTGCACAACACTGGAAAGGTTTTTGTCGATGTCCCATCAAGGATTCTAACTGTTCCACAACACTGGAAAGTTTGGCAGTTGTTCTAGCACACATAACTCTATAAGCCTTAAGCTCATTGTCTCTCTTTAGTAAAGTGTCTTTTAGCATCTTAGCTTTTTCCTCCATTCCTCACCAGCGCTCATAAGATATTCAATCTCTTTATGTCACTTTGTAGAAGAAGAAATAGGTGAAGTGGCACCCCTACCAAAAGACTTGTTAAATTTCACTTCCCCAACTTCCTTTCCAGTTGTCTCTACTTCATTTGAGCTAGTGAAGCAAGCCCTGGCAACCTTTTGCGCACTAGACTCCTCAGTCTCTGGCACTCTGCCTCCAACTTAGCAGTTGTTTTGAACAGTTTCTAAATATTTTTTGTTCACAACCTCTATAGCTTTCTTGCATTTGTCCATTTCATCAATTATCGAGTCCATATCCTTATTAAGTGAATTAATAAAGCTTGTATTTAATGGAAGGATTATCACTTTCTAATGATTCAAGCTGAACCTGAAGAACTTTGATCTTAGCCTCAACTTGATTTTTGGCTTCATGTACTTCCATTAACTTTGAAATTTCCTGCAAAGAACTATCCATTGTATTTGTTCTATCTTTTCCTCAAGTAGCAGTTGCTCCAATTCAATTATTCTTGCATTAAGCTCAAACTTCATTTTGTCCCATCCTATGGCCTTTTTGGTCATAACCTTCCGAATTTTCTCTTCATTTTCCTCTCTTACCTACTGAAGCTGCCTCATGCATTCCTTCAAAGCACCATCCAAATGGCTAAGTCGATCTTCAAGTGCAAGATTTTGTTGTTTTATGGTATCAAACTGTTGCTTTAAAGACATTGCTTTTGTTTCAACCTTCTCCCAACTACATTGCTTATGTTTCAACCTTCTCCCAACTAGACATGGCTTCTTTAGCTACTTTAGCATGTTGCTTCACCAAATTATCCTTTTCAGTATTGCCTGAAAGGACCAGCAATAAATTTTCATTCGAACTTTTTAACGACTTAGAAAGTAACGTTTTATTTACTGAAGATTTGCATTTTACAATGTCTCACACAGATAGATAGGGGATCACAGAGCTAGGAGATTTTCATTATGCTTGCTCATTTAGCCGTAAATTGATTTATCATCAGTTTGCAAAAAGATCGAGATGGATCGGGCATAAATCGAGATGGACTAGGTATAAATTGGGATCCGGGTATCAAGATCGAAGATCCCAGGTATGTATTTGGAAAAAAGATCTATTTATCTCCTCGAACGTATGGCAGGGAAGTTCAAAGAGGTAAGTCAGCAAATTCTAGATCATCAGTCACGCTGGATAGGTATAAAGAGATATCTATGGCAGAGAGGGAGAAGGTAAATTGTTAAGTGAAAAGGTGACGTTTACTCACTACTTTCTTGAGTGGAATGGTTAATTCCAAAAGCAAGCAAAGGTAGTGATCGTTGCTAATGTCAGCAAGCTGCCATTTCAATGTACACGATGTGTAATCTATCATGTTCATTGATTATGTGATCTGGTTGATCCAGATCTGGTTGTTGGATTTGGCTTCACGTTGTCAGTTGTCTTTGGGAATTAGCGTCCTGGATTCCCCGCATCACTCAGTAATTCTGATGGTGGGTATTCATGTCCTTGTTCTCATCTTATTAGTGCTAGTAGGTGGTGGTCCTGGCGGGGATATTTTCTCCTCTTTTTACTAGTCAACATTCGCTTCCTCCTTGCTCGGTCAAACTTCTTGTTTCATATGCACGACTAAATAAGTATACCAAATTAAATTTAAATGTGCATTAGGTGGGTCGCGTATTACTGGGACAGTGTTAGAGATCGGACAGAGATTGGACACATGCTAGATATTGTGTAGAGGATGATGAATTTCTATAGTGTCGCCAAGAACAACTTAACAATAAAACGTCTATTGAAGGGAAAATATAATCAATATTTATTAATTCATATTTATTATTCCAACATAATATAGTTAATATTTATTATTTTTTGAATGTTAATTATAAATATTTTATTATATTGTAATAAAAATGTAATTTTAGAAAAATAAAAATAAAAATAAAAAAAATAAAAAATAAAAAATTATATGGTTTTATAAATTGTAAATAAAATAAATTTATATAAGTCTACCGAGTCTTGGATAGACATTAGTGGGGTGAATTGTCAAGGCACTCCTATATGTCGAGTCATGAGTTTAATTCCCTACTCTATTTAGGTGTTATTCTTGGACATGACCATGATGTAGCCTCCCTAAGGCTGAGCTTAAATAATGATCATAATAAAAAATCAAAATTAAAATTATACAATAAAATTTGAATAATTTATTTTTAAATAATTAATTAATTAAAAAAATAATACACTAGTTATGATAAAATGACTTGAAATTAGAAATATAAACCACTCAAATATAAATTTCCTTTTCACAGTTTGGGATAGGTAATATCACCGAATATTATCAAAATCTAATAAGAAAATGATTTTCATTTATTGTCCAATTTTTTTATCAAAATGATGTTGACTTATCATGAAATCAACATATATTTCCTAAGTAATCTTAGGAATGTGCTATGTTTTTTAATTAATTTTATAGTAATAAGAATTTGTATATATACCTTTTCAACAAGATAAGAAATAATAACAAAAGACAATCCTTTGATATATTCGAAAAATAATACTATAAATTGATCTTTTAAGAAAACTATAACAAATCATTCTTGGCATAAAACTAATTTATTTTCTAAATTTTGATATATTAATTTTTTTATATATTATAAAGTAGGTGATACACTACAATAAATTTAAATTGTTCCTACTCCTTTTTTTCTGCATCTTTAACTTCAACCTCTATAGCACCCCTGCTTCATAAAACCTCTATAGTATCCTCTGCTTCATAAAATATTTCCACATTAGTCGAAGGTTCTTTGCCTTCTATATTTTTCTCATTCTATGGTTGTTGCAGTTTTTCATAATCATTACTTTGGCTAATATTGTGACTATTCTATCCCTCACTAGGATTAGGTCCATTATTTTTTTATTATACACCTAATCATTGAGGATTTCATATTTGTTGTTAGTGCTTACCCTATTTATAGCCTGGAAACTGATAACACTTTTAATCATTCTTCTAGTTGTGACCTTTTCGTATCCTTCAACATCCTTTGACAACTGAGCTTTAGGTTCTTCCTGCACATTGTCTAGAGGGCAGTCCTCAAACAAATGTCGGTGCTCATGAAATTTTCAATATCGAAATTGGATTTGCTCATAATATATTCGTTGCTCCCAATTTTTGTCTTTAATATATTCATGTATACACATATCGAAGAAAAATAAGTATATCTCCCATACTTTGAACACATTACAAACAAGTCCAATGCGTTATCCATACCTTCTATTATATCGAGTTTCCAAAAATTCCACTGCGAGAGAATAAGCCTGATCCAAAGTTACAACGGTAAAATCCTTCTATTATGGGCTAAATCATACCTTCCAACCCCCATAATCGTACTTTTGTAGGAAAGGATAGAGCCCTCCCCGCCACACAAGACAACATTTCTAATCAATTCCTCTTTTTTGAAACCTTTATTTTTCTCAGCTACATCAAAATCGTGATCCAAAGGTACAATGGGAAAATAATAATATAAATTTGTCCTCTAAAAAAACTATAAAGAGTCATTCTCCACATAAAACTATTTTATTTTCTAAATTTTGTATATATTATAAAGTAGGTGATGCACTACATTAAATTTAAATTTCTCCCACTCCATTTCTTCTGCATCTTCAACCTCTATATCGTTCTCTACTTCATAAAATATCTCCACATAATTCAAAGGTTCTTTACCTTCTAGATTTTCCTCACTCAATGGTTGTTGCAATGTTTCCTAATTATTACTTTGTTTAACATTGTTATTTTTTTGTTCCTCACTAGGATTGGGTCCATTATTTTTTTATTATGCTCCTAATCATTGAGGATTTCATATTTTTTGTTAGTGCTTACCTTGTTTATAACCTGGCAACTCATAACACTTTTGGTCATTCTTCTAGCTATGACCTTTTCATATCCTTCAACTTCCTGCGACAACGGAGCTTTAGGTTCTTCCTACACTTTGTTTAGAGGGAAGTCTTGAAACAAATGTCATTGCTTAAGAAATTTGCAGTATTGAAATGCAATTTTTCATAATATATTTGTTGCTACCAAATGTTGACTTTGATATATTCATTGTATACACATATCCTGAAAAAAGAAGTATATCTCCCCTACTTTGAAAGCATTACAAACGACCCCAATGCATTTTATATACCTTCTCGTATATCGGGTTCCCAAATTTCCTCTACGAGAGAATAAAGTCTGATTGAGAGGTACAATGGTAAAATCCTCATTTTTTGGACAAAAACATTCCTTCCAAGTTCTAGGATATGAACCGGCTAAATTAAAAATTGTGGGGCACTTTGAAAAAAATTATTCCTATCTTCTAGGGTGTAGAAAATTGCAATAAGAAACACTTTGAACCTAGCTTCAGTTCTATATCTCCCTTAGGCTCCCAAGTTTTCTTAATCCGCAAATTTATCCGTGGGCCAAAGTCCAAGGAACTTCCCAATCAGAGCATGGTCCTGAATGTATTGGATCTTTGTTCGAATTTTCAAATATGTGATCTAAAATTTGGGTACATTCATTGCCTACAACATACAACATTTTTTACTTGAATTTTACCCCTATGTGATTTTTACTTTGCTCTCAACCCTAGCCCTTGCCTCACCTTAAGTTGTCTTCATCTGAATATTTTCTAAGTCAATCATATTTTCAAGTTTTATTGATGAGGTATTGGATCTGTGTGGTGAGAATGAGGAACCAACCCCCACAATCATACTTTCGTAGGAGAGGATAGAGCCCTCATTGCCCCCAAGACACCATTTCTAGCCAATTCCCCTTTTTTGAAATCCTAGTTTTTCCTCAGCTCCATCAAAAGTTTATCCAAAGGTACAATAGTAAAATAATAATATAAATTTATCCTCTAATAAAACTATAAAATATCATTCTCGACATAAAGCTATTTTATTTTCTAAATTTTGATATATTAAATTTTGTATAGATTTTAACGTAGGTGATACACTACATTCAATTTAAGTTGCTACCACTACATTTCTTTTGATTCTTCAACTTGTATAGGATCCTCTACTTCATAAAACCTCTATAGTTTTCTATACTTCATAAAATATTCCCACATTAGTCGAATGTTCTTTACCTTCCAGATTCTCCTCATTTTACGGTTGTTGCAGTGTTTCATAATTATTACTTTGTAAAATCTTGTGACCTTTTTGTTCCTCACTAGGATTGGGTCCATTATTTTTTTTCTTATACTCCTAATCATTGAGGATATCATATTTGTTGTTAGTTATTGCCCTGTTTATAACCTGACAACTCGTAACATGTTTTCTCATTCTTCTAGTTGTGACCTTTTCATATACTTTAACATCCTTCGACGACTAAGCTTTAGGTTCTTTCTACATGTTGTTTAGAGGATAGTCTTGAAATAAATGTTAGTGATCATAAAATTTGCAGTATCAAAATGAGATTTTCTCATGATCTATTGGTTGCTCCCAAAAGTTGTCTTTGATATACTCATGTATACACATATCTTGGAAAAAAAGTATATCTTCCCTACTTTGGACACATTGTAAACTAGCCCAGTGAATTGTCTATACCTTACAGTATATCGGGTTCCCAAAATTCCTCTGCAAGAGAATAAAGCTTGATCCAAAGGTACAATGGTAAAATCCTAATTTTATGGACTAAATCATTCCTTCCAAGTTTTGAGATATAAACCAGCTAAATTTAGAAGTGCGGGCCGCTATGAATAAAATTGTTCCTATCTTATAGGTTGTAGAAATTGCAGTGAATAAACACTTTGAACCAAGATTCAGTTCTATATTTCCCTTAGGCTCCCAAATTTTCTTGATCCACCAAATTATCTAGGGGACAAATCCCTATGAAATCCCTAATCAAAGCATGGTCCTAAATGTATTGGATCTTTGCCTCGATTTCTTGTGATGTGATCTCAAATTTGGGTACATTCATTTGCTATGGAATACAATAGTTTGTACTTGAATTTTACCCCTTTGTCTTTTTTACTTCGCCATCAACCCTAGCCCCTTCCTCACCCTGAGTTGTCTTGGTCTGTAATATTTTATAAGTTAATCCTATTTTCAAGTTTTATTGATAGGGTATTGGAACTGTATCGTGATAATTAGTAACCAGCCCCCACAATCGTACTTTTTTAGGAGAGGATAGAGGCCTCCCCACCCCTCAAGACACCATTTCTAACCAATTACCCTTTTTTGAAACCCTAGTTTTTCCTGAGCTTCATCAAAAGCTTGATCTAAAGGTACAATGGTAAAAAAAAGTATATAAATTAATCTTGTAAGAAAACTATAAAAAATCTATTCTCGACATAAATCTATTATTTTTTCTAAATTTTTGTATATATTATAAAGTAGGTGATACACCACATTATATTTAAATTGATGCCACTCTATTTCTTCTGCATCTTCAGCCTATATAGCATCCTTTTGCTTCGCAAAATCTCTATAGTATCCTTTGCTTCATAAAATATTTCCACTTTAATCAAAGGTTCTTTACCTTCCATATTTTCCTCATTCTATGGTTGTTGCAGTGTTTCCTAATTATTACTTTATAAAATCTTGTGAGTGTTTTCTTCCTCACCATAATTCGGTCCATCATTTTTTTTATTATACTCCTATTATTTTTTTTATTATACTCCTAATCATTGAGGATTTCATATTTTTTGTTAGTGCTTACTCCTAATCTATTGGTTTCTTCCAAATTTTTCCTTTGATATATTCATGTATACACATATTGTGGAAAAATAAGTACACCTCCCCTACTTTGAAAACATTACAAATGAGCCCAGTGCATTGTCTATACCTTCCATTATATTGCATTCCCAAAATTCCTCTATGAGAGAATAAAGCTCGATCCAAAGGTATAATGGTAAAATCCTCATTTTCTAAGATATAAACCCACAAAATAAAAAAGTGTGGGTCACTCTAAAAAAAAATTGCTCCTATCTCCTAGATTGTAGAAAATTGCAGTGAAGAAACACTTTGAACCTAGCTTCAGTTATATATCTCCCTTAGGCTCCCACGTTTTCATGATCCACCAAATTATCTCGGGGTCAAAGCCTTTGGAACATCCCAATCAGAGCATGGTCCTAAATGTATTGCATCTTTGCTCTAATTCTCGGTGATGTGATCTCAAATTTAAGTACATTCATTGCCTATGGAATACAAGAGTTTGTACTTGAATTTTACCCCTTTGTGTTTTTTACTTCGCCCTCAACCTGAGCCCCTGCCACAACCTGAGTTGTCTTGGTTTGGATGTTTTGTAAGTTAATCATATTTACAAGTTTTATTGATGGGATATTAGATCTGTGTGGTGACAATGAGGAGCCAACCCTGACAATCGTACTTTTGTAGGAGAGGATAAAGCCCTCCTTGCCCCCCAAGACACCATTTCTAACTAATTCCCCTTTTTTGAAACCCTTTTTTTTCTTTAGCTCCATCAAAAGCTTGATCCAAAGGTACTATGGTAAAATAATAATACAAATTGATCTTATAAGAAAACTATAATAGTCATTCTCCACATAAAACTATTATTTTTTTCTAACTTGTGTATATATTAAAAAGTAGGTGATACACTACATTAAATTTAAATTCCTCCCACTCCATTTCTTCTGCATCTTCAATCTCTATAGCATCATCTGCTTCATAAAGCCTCTATAGTATCCTCTACTTCATAAAATAATTCCACATTAGTCGAAGTTTCTTTACCTTCCACATTTTCCTCATTCTATTTTTGTCGCAGCGTTTCCTAATTATTGCTTTGGCTAACCTTGTGATCGTTTTGTTCCTCGCTAGGATTGTGTCCATTAATTTTTTTATTGTACTCCTTGTCATCAGGATTTCATATCTTTTGTTAGTGCCTACCCTGTTTATAGCCTCGAAACTCATAACACTTTTGCTCATTCTTCTAGTTGTGACCTTTTCATATCCTTCAACATGCTTCGACAACTAATCTTTAGGTTCTTCCTACATGTTGTTTAGAGGGAAGTCCTGAAACAGTTGTCAGTGCTCATCAAATTTGCAGTATCGAAATGGGATTTTATCAAAATATATTGGTTTCTCCCAAATGTTGTCTTTGATATATTCATGTATACACATATGTTGGAAAAAGAAGTATATCTTCCCTACTTTGAACAGATTACAAAAGATCCCAATATGTTTTCTATACCTTTTAGTATATCGGGTTCTATGTCTCCCTTAGGCTCCAGGGTTTTCTTGATCCACCAAATTATTCAGGGGTCAAAGCCCTGAGAACTACCCAATCAAAGCATGGTCCTAAATGTATTGGATCTTTTCTTCAATTCGCAATGATATGATCTCAAATTTGGGTACATTCATTTCCTATGACATACACGAGTTTGTACTTGAATTTTACATCTTTGTGTGTTTTAATTCATGCTCAACCTTAGCCCCTGCCTCACCCGGAGTTGTCATGTTCTGAATCTTTTGTAAGTTAATCCTATTTTCAATTTTTATTGATCGAGTATTAGATCTTTGTGGTGATAATGAGGAACCAACCCCCACAATCCTAATCTTGTAAGAAAGGGTAGAGCCCTCCCCGCCCCACAACACACCATTTCTAACGAATTCCCCTTTTTTGAAACTCTAGTTTTTTCTGAGCTCCATCAAAAGCTTGATCCAAAGGTAAAATGGTAAAATAATAATATAAATTGACCCTCTAAGAAAACTTTAAAAATTCATTTTCAACATAAAACTATTATTTTTTTCTAAATTTTGATATATTATAAAGTAGGTGATACACTACATTAAATTTAAATTTCTTTCACTCCATTTCTTCTGCATCTTGAACCTCTATAGCATCCTCTTCTTCATAAAACCTCTATAGTATCTTTTGCTTCATAAAATATTTCCACATTAGTCGAAGGGTTCTTTACCTTCCGTATTTTCCTCATTATATGGTTGTTGTAGTGTTCCCTAATTATTACTTTGGCTAACCTTGTGATTGTTTTCACCCCACAAGGTTTGGGCCTATTTTTTTTTTTATTATACTCCTAATCATTGAGGATATCATATTTGTTGATAGTACTTCCCCTATTTATAGCCTCAAAACTCATAACACGTTTGTTGATTCTTCTAGTTGTGACCTTTTCATACCCTTCAGCATCCTTCGACAACTGAGCTTTAGGTTCTTCCTACACATTTTTTATAGGTAAGTCCTAAAAAAATAGCAGTGCTCATGAAATTTGTAGTATTGAAATGTAATTTGCTCATAATCTATTGGTTCCTCCCAAATCTTGTCTTTCATATATTCATGTATATATTTATTTTGGAAAAAGAAGTATATCTCCCCCACTCTGAGCACATTACAAACGATCCCAATGTGTTATCTATACCTTTTAGTATATTAGGTTCCAAAAATTCCTTTGCGAGAGAATAAATCCTAATCCAAAGGTACAATGGTAAAATCCTCCATAGTTGGGCTAAATCATTCCTTCCAAGTTCTAAGATATAAACTTGCTAAATTAAAAAGTGTGGGCTGCTCTCAAAAAAATTGTTTTCTATATTCTAGGTTGTAGAAAATTGTTGTGAAGAAATACTTTAAACCTAACTTCAGTTCTATATCTCCCTTAGGCTCCAAAGTTTTCTAGATCGACCAAATTATTTGGGGGCCAAAGCCCCCGGAACTTCCCAATGAGGGTATGGTCGTAAATGTATTGGACTTTTGCTCTAATTCTCGATGATGTGATCTCAAATTTGGGTACAAATTTGGGTACATGTGATCTCAAATTTGGGTACATTCATTACCTATGGCATATAAGAGGTTGCAATTAAAATTTACGCGTTTGTATTTTTTACTTCGCTCTCAACCCTTGACGGTGCCTCACTCAAAGTTGTCTTGGTCTTAATCTTTTCTAAAATAATCCTATTTTGAAGTTTTATTCATAGGATATTAGATTTGCATAGTGAAAATGAGGAATCAACCTCACAATAATACTTTTGTAAGTGAGGATAAAGCCCTCCCCACCCCAAGATACCATTTGTAACTAAATCTCCTTTTTTGTAAGCTCAAAATTCCTCTTAATTTCTTAAACCTTCGCAAAAAAAAATAAAAAAAATAAAGTATAGCCTTGTAAAAAATTTTAAATTATCATTTTTAACCGAATTTAAAGAAAAAACGCACAAATAACAAACACCACATATCGTTTCATTTCCTTTTTATCGTAAACATACCACTTATCAATAACTATATGATTTTTTTACTTTTTTTTGGGTTTAATTTGAAATTTCAATGAATTTAGAAAATTACGAATTTCCAACTTGATGAAATGGGTTTTAGCTAGGATATGATTTTTATTTGTTTAATTTGAAATTTCAATGAATTTAGAAAATCACGAATTTCCAACTTGGTGAAATGGGTTTTAGCCAGGTGGGTTTATTATAACATAAGAGTGTGGTTATGGAGTTTTTTGTTCCTATGACAAGAAGTGGATTTGTTAAGGGAGTTGTCTTTAGTGAGACTTTTTGGAATTTCAGGTGCTAAAACAATTTGAGGTATTAAACTTGCACTAAAGTTTCAATGCAAATTGTCTTTAATGTAACATAAATCAAGATTTTACCTGAAATTTTTTCACCAGATTCTAAGACCTAAAACTCCAAAAAATTACAAAGAAAACAACTCCCATACATTATAACACATTCAATTTATATGTGTAAAAACAAAAAAAAATCACTTTCATAAAATTCATATATATATATATATATATATATATATATATATATATATATATATATATAATGTTTGTAAAATTTATATATCAATATTTAATTTAAACTTATTTATTAATTTTATTATTAAATTTGCATACATTGTGACACATTCAATTTACGTCCGTGAAAAGAAGATTTTCATTTTCATAAAATTCATATATAGACTTAAGAAAATTGGCTGTATCTTGAATATATTTTTTATTAAAAATTATTTGATTAAAGTCTTTCAACAATAATTTCTTAATAAATACTATTTATATATAAATGATATAATATAATAAAAGATTGAAATTTATTTTTGTTTCTCTTCTTTTGGAGTTAAATACACAAATTTAAAATTTAAATGTAAGTATGTTAGATAAGAAAATTTTAAAAAATATATCAAAAAAGATATGAAATAAGGAATATATATATAATCAACTCTCAATCTGTTATTAAGGAAACCAAATTTATTGGTTGATATCAAGAAATACATAATATTAATAAAATTGGATTGCCACTGATCATAACTGCAACTGAGCACAACAGAGTCATATCACAATAAAACTACTAAAAGTCACAGGAGGAATGTCCCTTGCACTTGTTCCAGTTGGCTCAGAGGAATTAGACTCACATTGATAATGACTTTATAAGTGAGCTAAGCAGGCATCCAGTATCTCTAGGAAAAACCATTGGTGGTGTTGTTCCCTCTTAATCTCATTCATAAAGGAAATGATTTCATTCATATCTTCATATTTTTCCTTCAGAATTGACCTAATTGGGTCTTCAATTGTCAATACAAAGTGATGGAGTCCATGTATTCGATTATTTTTCCTTTGTTATGACCAGGGTTAGAAATCTAGTTGGAGACCTCCTTCATAATTTTTGTGTGAGAGTAAGCATGTCGATTATGAGTAACATTTGTCTCAATTTGTTGAATCTCCTGCTAAATGCTAGGAGAGGTCATCGAATGACTAATCATTGTTGCTTGTTGGGCCCAGGACTGAGTGTTTAGCTTGCTTTGTTGGTTGCGTCCACCAACCCCTTTGCGGCTACACATCCATTGTCTAAGCATTACAACCAAAGAAGAAATAAACCAAACACAGTTCAGTAATGATAGCTAACTCCCCTAAAAGGGTACCTGCATAATCAATGCCCAACCAACTTCGTATCAACTACGAAGTATCCAACAAAGACCCCAATCCCTCCCCTCCCCCCTCCAAATGAATGAAAAAACAAGAGTTAGTTGACGCCCAATGATACAACCTAGGATGGATGCCAAGAAACTACAAAAGAAACCTATTGGTCCCAAATAAGTCAGGGGAGTAAAAACCCAAAAGAATTAAACCACAACATGACCACCATAAAAATGACCAAATCAATGTTAAAATGCCACACAAAAAGCAAGACTAGCTAGAGGCTAGGAACCTCAAGTGATATGGTAGCCATGAGATAAAAGTAAGAATAACCACAAATATAATAATCCTAAAAAATAGCAAGCACGAGAAATCCAAAGATAAGTAGGAAACCAATACCCATACCTCTTTACCTAAGAAGGTCGAGGTTCGCCAAAACCATGACAAAGACCATTGAGAGATGTTGCCATCAAAGTCTGTTACAAAATCCTAATAACTACACAAAATTCCACTTAACACTGCTTTGGTGGCTTGAGGTCCGAGAATAATGCTCCCACCCACCACCATCACTAACCATCAATCACACGTAGACACTAGGAGCAAGGGAAATGGAAAACTAGCATGGTTCACTGCGTCTGCTAAACCTTCAGCCAAGAATCCTCACACCAGGAAAATCCAAGGCTCACAAAAGTGTAGTGGGAAGTTTAATGTCACTAGCGGTGTGGGTGCACTTCACTTACAGATAAATAAGCATCTTCAAGCATTACCATTGTATACCATGGAACCTGTGACGGCAAGACCATCACTCTGGAGGAAATTAAGGTTTGCATGCAACATTGCATGGGAGCCACCCCCCCTCTTAATTATAATGGGAGGTGGTGGGTTGGGAGGCATGCCTCCCAATCTTCTCTAACCACTGTCCACTCACCCCAATCACGGAAGTACTCAAATTTTAAATTTTAAATTTTAAATTGATTGAAAAAAATAATAATTGAAATTTATCTATTTTATCTCCTTATTAAGATGAAGCAAATGCAAAAAGAGCTTAATTTAAATTTTAAAAGCCTATGTTTATATGTTTGTTTGTTCGTTTTTTTTTTTTTTTTTTTTTAAGTTAAACACTTTGAATTACGCCAATTGAGGTTTACATAGACCAAACTTTTCTTACTAGTTTTCCTAGAAGGGAAACTAGACCAATAACATAAATTCATAGTCTTGAGGTTGTTAAGACCACCTCTAACTACAACATCTTGTAAATAGAAACTTATAAAATAGGTTCGTTGTGCCAAACCTTAACATACACTAACATGAGAGGACAAAAAAGACTACTAGTGTCGCCAGCAAAAAAACGAGTGAGTCATCATAACAATTGGGCATAATCTCAAGGCATTCAACTTACGATATATACTGTCGTTTTTTTCCTCCGGCTTTGCGAATCTCATAGAATTCTCTTATTGAGTCACCCTATGCTTCCTTTTGCTGCGTGTAATATTCAAATGACGTTTTTAACCTTCTGCTAGCTTTGATGAGATTGCATGAAATATGCCAAGTATAATGGAATGCATAGACACATTTTATGTGAACTCTCGTCATATCAAAGACCCTCCTAATTACCCTACTTGAGGGAATTTTCAAATCCTATATATAAAATATACAAAATTCAAAAATGTTACCAAAAGGTACTCAAATATTAAAATTAAAATTTAGTAAAAAAATGATTAAAACTTATCTATTTTATCTCCTATCAAAATGAAATAGCATAATTTTTGTTGTAACAACATAATTTATATTTTTTATAATAAAAACATAGAATAACCATGCAAATTTCAAAAATATGGCATAAAATAAAGGGCACTCAATATTTAAATTTCATTATACATTGGGTTAAAAAAGGTATGGAAATTATAATTGTAGCATAATTAAAAAAAGGTTATACTAAAAACATATGCAAGTGATTTTGAATTTTTTTTTAAATTAATTTAAATTCTTGTAAAAGTTTAAAAAGCAACGACTTATCAAATCTATGATTTATAATATTTATTAAAGTGAAGAATCGATTATCGAAATGAAAATGTTTTAAAAACAAGTTAATAGATGGAGAATATTAACATTATTCAAAATAGAGTAAGATTGTCACATCATGTTCATTAGTCAGAGAATGTATAATTATGTTTTTCGCATCGTATCCATGGGTTACTAAACCCTTGAGCTCTATCTAAATCTGAATAATTTCTCTTCCTATTTTGTTTTCTTGTTTCTCTATTGTGATAACAAGTGTAAAATAGAATAAAGATCAAAACTTCTCCATCTAGAGGTTGTTTTCTTAAGTGGTAAGATTATGAGAATGAAAACATTTGATAGTTGGAGAAGATGAACATTAAATAAAGTAAAATTGTCACATTATATCCATTAGACACCAAATGTATAGTTAAGTTTGCCACATGATATATATGGGGTACTAAATGTATAAAGTCTATCTAAAACTTACTAATTTGTCTTCCTATGTTGTTTACATATTTTTCTATTGTGATTTTCAAAACCACAAAGAAAATTTTGTTGTACCTTAAGCATAGAGACTCTGAAATTCACATTGAGAGTTAAATTCACAACTTCCATTAGAAGGAAACTTCAATTCTTTACATAGGTGCTCCTCAAAATATTATGAATAACGGAAACATATAATATTTATTCTCAAAATTAATAATATCAATAATTAGGCAACATTCTAATCCCCTTGGTAGCTCTTCCTTCCCTTTGTAGGCACTTTTGTTTGATTTTGTCTTGTGTTTTTATACATTTTCACAGAGTTTTTACTCCTATGGTGGAGGCCTCACTCATCTTGTATTTCATGGTTTTGGTAGGGTCTTTTGTTATATACATTTTTTTTCATGAAGTGTGAGGGAGTTGCTTGTTGGCTCCCATATTTTCCAATGCAATAATTATTATATCTATTCATGTTGATTTTTTATGCAAGAACCTACATTCTCCATTTTATGTGGTCATCTTAGTGGTTTGATTCTATAATATTTGGAGGAGACAATGGCATGCATTCTCCATTTTATGTGGTCATCTTCATGGTTTGCTTCCATAAGATTTAGACTTCCCCATTCATGGAGGATCTTTAAGGGTTTTAACCCTCAAACTTTTGCTGATGGCTTAAAATCATATATCATTGCACCTTGCCAAGGTACTCCACTGATTTTGTCTGCAATGATTTCTTAATTCACATTATCTTAGCTCACATTTCCATACTCTTGCCTTATCTTCCTTCACTACTTCCCATTTTATCCTCTTGGCCTTTGTTTCCTTTGCTTCCAGTTTGAACCTATAAGAAAAAGTTAGGCGTTAATCTCACTAGAGACCATACATTAAGAAACCATAGTTTTTTGGGGAATGTGAAATTATTAGTCTTCTTTTTCCTATTTTACTTTTATGCACTAGAATAATTTGATAAAAAGAATACATTTGGGGAAGTGACTATTTCCATTTATTCTGTAATAGTTGCATAGCATATGCAAAACACACAAATCATTAAATCAAATCCGTTGAAACAAACACAAACTCAACTACATTTGCAAAACTCACAAATCATTAAATCAAATCCCTTGAAACAAACACAAATTCAACTACATTTATTAACATACCCTCAATTTTTTGCCACCTTTTTCCTTCTCTTTTCCTTTTTTCTTCACACCTTGAATGACTTAACCTAGCTCTGGGGCTATGTGATCCCTTGAAGATTGGCAAGTAGTTTACTTCTCATGCTCTTTATTATAAATTTGATGACAATGTCATTGTCATATGGTGAGTTAATCTAGTTTATCATTTTGGAAGTGCCTCACTCCCCCTTCCCAATATCCTTGCTCATCACCTCTTTTGGGCATGTAACTGACTTTTCTTTTCATGAACATCATTATTTCTCCAAATATTTCCTATGCTAGCTCCCATTTTAGTTGTGGGAGATTGATTTTCTTTGCCATTTCGTTTTGGATGGACAAGAACTTGTTGAAACTTACCCCTTTCCTTAGTGCAAGTACCACCTTCCTCCCATACATGTCCCCTTTAATACTTTACACTTTTGGAAGAGAATGCTTGGCTTCAACCTATTGCAAGCTCTTTTTTATTTTATACAATTTTGTGGGCTTATTGTTTGATTTGCCCCTTCATTGTTATTAGGTTGAACATTACAAGACACTACTCTGCAATTTTTCATACACCGTCCTGTTGGGTGTGGAGCCTGATTATCTTTTTTACTTTGTATCACAGCATTGGACCCCTGTACCTTAATGGGGTGGCAACGCCGCTCGTAAATTAATCGCTGCCGTGGGGGGTCCAGGGGGGGCAGCGCCCCGGAAGCTAAAAACAAATGTAAAATTGCATTGTAAAAGTATAGTAATTTCTACTCAATTTGGGCCGTTCATTAGGCGGATGATCTGACGGTAGAAGTTGTGTTTAGTTTAGGGTTTTTTTTTGCCCTAGAAGGCAATCCCTCTCTTTTTATGAGGGTATTGTATTGCGGCTGTGTATTATATGTGTATTCTCAGAGCGAGAAACAGAGTGGGAGACTGTGAGAGAGAACAAAGGATATTACAGCGGATCTGTTGTAGGTTGTGTCTCTTCATTTTGCTAGATAATAGAAAGGAAGGACTGGCTGTTCGGGGTGGACGTAGCCCAAATTGGGTGAACCACGTATATCTGTGTCTCTCTAGTTTTATGTGTTTTGTGTGCTTGTATTTTCCGCATATTTTATGTGTGTTGCATTGCTCTGTAATATATAATTTTCTAGCAACTGGTATCAGAGCCGAAGGTGTATTTGGTTGATAAACTCTCAGGAAAGAAGGGTTCCTGGTTCGAGTGGGAGTAATGGCGGAAGATGGTAAGTTTAGGGTCGAGAAATTTAATGGCCAAAACTTCCCGCTGTGGAAGATGCAGATGGAAGATTATCTGTATCAGAAAGATTTGTACCTACCATTAAGCGGAAAAACAAAGAAGCCAGCGGCCATGACAGACGCGGAATGGAACATTCTCGATAGAAAGGCACTCGGAACAGTACGGTTGTGCCTTGAGGCGTCAGTCACCTTCAATATTTCGAAGGAAACAACAACATAGGGTTTGATGCAAACGTTGGCGTAACTATATGAAAAACCCTCGGCCTCAAACAAGGTATTTCTTATGAAACGACTATTTAATATGAAGATGTCGGAAGGTGGATCTGTTGCAGAGCATTTAAATGATTTTAATACAGTTACCAGTCAGTTAAGTTCTATAGGGGTAAACTTTGATGATGAAGTTAAAGCTCTGTTATTCTTGTGCTCATTGCCAAAGAGTTGGAATGGTTCAGTTATGGCCATTAGTAACTCTGTCTCTGGATATAGTACTTTAAAGTTTGATGATGTTGTCAGTGCTATCCTTAGCAAGGAAATGCGACGGAAAAGCTCCGGTGAGACATCGGGTAATGCTTTGAGTGCAAAGTCTAGGGGAAGGAGAATGGAAAGAGGAAAGAGCTCAGGATATCGCAGTAAATCAAGAAATGGCAGATCCAAGTCTAGATCGGGGACAGTGTGCTGGAAATGCAGAAATAAATGACACCTAAAGAAAGATTGTAGATCTTGGAAGGGAAAAGAAGGAGACGCGCAACAAGAAAACAATCACGAAGCAAATGTGACAGGTGATGTGTTACAAGATGCTTTGATTCTTTCTTTTGAAAATGTTACTGATTCTTGGGTTGTAGATTCAGGGGCTTCATTCCATGCCACACCTGATAAAAAATATTTTCATGACTATGTTCAAGGAGATTTTGGACAAGTTCGTTTGGGTGACGATAAACCCTGTAAAATTGTTGGAATGGGTAAGGTTCTTGTAAAAAAGTAGAATGGAAACTAATGGTTATTAAAGGAGGTAAGGCATGTTCCAGATCTAAAGAAAAATCTGATTTCAATAGGGCAGTTAGGCGGTGAAGGTTGTGTGACAACTTTTATAGATAAAGCTTGGAAGGTCAGCAAAGGAGCCTTGGTAATAGCAAAAGGCGAAAAGGTTGGTACATTGTATTTATGCAATGGTATTTCTAACTCTGTTAATACTTTAACTTCCAAAGGAGCAGATGCAGCATTATGGCATCATAGGCTCGGACACATGAGTGAGAAGGAGATGAAGATTCTTCACTCAAGAAATTTGTTGCCAAGTTTGAAGAATGTTGATTTAGATTTTTGTGAGAATTGCAATTATGGAAAATAGAAGAGAGTCAGATTTCTCAGAGTTGGGAAAGAAAAGAAGAGCGAAAAATTAAAGCTTGTGCATACAGACGTATGGGGACCTGCTCAGGTATCATCTCTCGGTGGCTCTCGCTATTATGTTACGTTTATTGATGATGCAATTAGAAAAACTTGGATTTATTGTGTTGGCCACCTATAAAATTCGTTCTATCAAAAGGTGGCCAAAACATTGTTCAGTCTTCAAGAAACACTTTCATGGCCAAAATGTTATCTCTTGAAGCCTTTGGAAGATCTCATGCTCATGTCTAAAGGTCTTCATTGCCGATTCCCTCCAGAACTCAAAAATTCTGCTGAAAATTCTATGACAAAGACTGCTGCAAAATTCCCTCCCTCCCCTTCCTCCATTCAGAAACTAACCTTCATTTGTTTCCCTTTTCCTCCATAAAATTCCTTTTTTTTTATGTTTTCCCCTTCTTCCATCCATGAAACCACTTCCCCACCGTATGCCCCTGGTGCTAAGACCAAGCGCTAAACCTTTCGGCTCTTATCGCATCGGAGAAAATCCAAAGTGCACAAGTCTGTTTTCATGGTATTAACAGAAAGTTCCGATGCGATTGGCCCTGTGTGTCGCAGCCCCTGATCATGATTGTTACCTTATATAACCCTTGGGCCCGCAATCGGGCGCTAAACCTTTTGAAAATCCATCTCCGGTCCGATTACTTCCTTCATAAATCCAAAAACCCTGTTTTCCAAAGTTTTGATCTAATGTGTTAAAATCACGTGGTAAATATAAAATGGTTAGATTGAAAGACCGATCGCACAAATCGGATCGGAGGAATTCGCAAATGGGTTGATTGAAAGACCCGCATCAAAGTTCCGATGCGATTGGGTCATATATATAAACCCTTTCCCCTTCGCTTTCATCCCATATAACTTACACCCCGGGACCAAGTGTTGAAGTCCCGGAGCGCTTAATCGTATCAGGGATTCTTTACAATGGGTTGATTGAAAAGCTTTACTTTGAAGTTCCGATGTGATTGGCCCTTTTTTATATATAACATACAGAACCATCATAATACCACCTACATCATGGAAATAGGGCGTAATAAATCATATATATATATATATATATATATATATATATATATATATATATATATACTATATATATATATATATATATATATATGTCTAGCTGGAAACTTGCAAAACTTTGTATTAAGTGAAAAATTGGGTTTTTTATAAAGCATAAGGGTTTCCACCGGTGCAAAAAATCAAAAGATATTGACCGTTGATCTAAAGCTGATCAACGGCCCGCCCAAATCGCATCGCAATGTTTCAATCGCATCACAATTTTTCAATCGCATCGTGATGTTTCAATCGCATACGTTTGTTTGTCCCCCCGATTACCCATCCCTCAGATTCATTCCCCGCCATTGATCTAATCCTCAGATCAACGGTCATCGCGCAATCGCATTGGCCCTCCCGATCGCGCAATCGCATCGAAGATTTTCATCGCACCCTTATTTTTCTCCCGCCGATTGCGATCCTCCGATTGGATCTGGACCGTCCACGTGTCCAGATCGGACAGCCCAGATCTAATCTCGATTCATACTATCGCCCTCCACCTTTCACCAAGGGGTTTTCAAGACCGATCTCCACCGTCGATCATCGCGCGATTAACGGTTCTGTTCAATTCTTCCTTCTGCCCCTTTTAAACCTCCTCTCGGCTAATCTCCACCGTCGGATGATGCCATCCAACGGCTCTGCTCTCATCCCACACCTCTGAAGCAGTAAACCCAAAAACGCGGGATTTTATGATATATTTGTTGAATTTTGTAGGTAATGAAGGTTTTCCATTATGTTGAAAGAAAGGGCCGAGGGCTGGGAATGACGATTCCCATACCATTGTTATCAAGGGAAAGTCGTTCACAGGGTTTAAGATCCATATTTCCCCTACGCACCCTGCACATCAACAAGACACTGTGTTTTTAAATCACAGTTAAAAGAGTATCAATTCTTGCCAGAACAGAATATCGAAAACACTGAACTAAAGTAAATAAACCTCTCCAGCTCCCAAAGGGAAACTGCAACCTCATTGTAATTAAAGAAGGCTTAGTCATTATTACAAACAATAGGTGTTTTTCCCAAAGACAGCCGAACAATTAATATTACTCAAGGAATCTTATCTCTAATTGTCGACAAAACTATTTTAAAGATTAAAAGCAGCCTGGAAGCTAATCTTTTCGATCATTAGACCTTCGGAAGCAGCAACAGAGTTACTTCAAACATGACTCTGAGCCTCAAAAGTCAACAAAGGCTCCCACCGAACTCAATTCATAAATGTACATCAATTTAATACAGACAGATTATCTGTAAATTACTTCATCAAGCCCTTCAAAGGCCGAAGAGTCATCCATCTGTATTAATTGACCCAGGAGATCTTTGATCAGATCCCACCTCCTCATTCTTCTATAAATACTTCTGTAGAAAATGAGCAAATGTTGGTCTCTAGACATCTGAACGCATGTAATAGTCTCTGAAGCTACTGATGCCCTGTTTGCAACTTGAAGATATAGAATCTGATATGAGAAGTTTGAAGTTGTAGAGACACATCGAGCTTACTGATTGTAACTAGTTCGAAACATCAAATACAAGCTGCTGATTTATGGGATCCTGATTTATGTCAATGGTGATGTGTTCCTCACTGTCAATTGTTATTTTGCTTAATGTTTTCACTATGTCCACTTTCTCTGATAAAGAGCAGCTAACATAGAGTTAGGATTTACTCTCAACAGTACCCTACTCTTACTGAAAGCTTTATTGTCCATGTTTTCTTCATTTTAACGTTCTCTTTGAAGAGTATATTAATGCAGGTCGGTTTAAAGGCACTTGCCTGATCTAAATTGCTCTTTGTCACTGTTATCTGTGGTTTTCTTATTTGAATATGCTGAAAGCAAGGTAGTTTAAAGGCACTTACCTGATCTTAAGCTTTTCAACTGTTTTTTAATGTTTTCTAACTGAAAGTATTTCAATGCAGGCTAGTTTAAAGGTACTAACCTGATCTCAGAATACTTTTATGTTTTTCTTATTGAATATGCTGAAAGCAGGGTAGTTTAAAGGCACTTACCTGATCTTGAGCGGTTCAACTGTTTTTTAATGTTTTCTAACTGAAAGTACTTCAATGCAGGCTAGTTTAAAGGTACTAACCTGATCTCAGAATACTCTTATGTTTTTCTTTAAGTACATGCTGAAGCAAGACAGTTTAAAAGAACTTACTTGATCTTAGGCTCCTTCATTGTTTCTTCATTTGTTTGTTCTCCATTTCCTATATGTTTCATTCCATAAAATCACCTTAAGAGATCCTTTGACATAAGTGACTTGCCCCATGGATCCTGCTTGAACTTTGCTGTCAAATTAAAATCCTCCTATGACTCCATAGCCCAATGGGTTAAAACTTCCTTTGCCTTTCTGTCAGCCAAGCCATTCCTTCACCTGCAGACAACTTCACCTTTCATTTTGAAATTGCCTTCACCTTCATCATATCTTTGCCCAACCAAAACAAACAAAACAAAACCCAAGCTCTTCATAACTAGCCTAATATCACATTTCAGGTTTTAAATATCACATCTTTAAGCTCATTCATAAAGAGATCCCTCTCTGGATTCAGGAGGGCTAGATCCTTGAATCCCAAAGTGGTTGAAATAATGTTGCTTCTGCAATTTTAGTCTCACCAATCTGCTAAAATTACAGATTCCTAACATATTGTATTCAAAATAAATCTGATGTATTTGATACTTTCAAGAAATGGAAAGCTTTGGTTGAGATTGAAACAGGAAAGAAGTTGAAGTGTCTCAGATCAGACAATGGAGGTGAATATTGCAGCAAAGAGTTTGATAGGTACTATTCAGAGAATGGAATTCGTAGAGAGAAGACAGTTCCAAGAACACCACAAGAAAATGGTGTGTCAAAAAGAATGATCAGAACAATCATGGAGCGTGCAAGGTGCATGAGATTGCATGCAGGATTGTCTTTACAATTTTGGGCAGATGTTGTAGATGCTGCTATTTATCTAATAAACAGAGGGCCTTCAAGTTCCTTGGATGGTGGTATTCTAGAGGAAGCATGGACAGGTAAAAAGGTAAACTACTCATTTTTAAAGCATTTTGATTGTGAGGCCTTTGTCCATATTAATAAAGAAAATAGAACAAAGCTTGAGGCAAAATCAAAGAAATGTACCTTTATTGGATATGGTGTTAATAATTTTGGTTATCGCTTATATGATTATGAAAATCACAAAATTATTAGGAGCATAGATGTAATATTCAATGAAAAGGTCTTGTATAAGAATCAGTGGCAGGAAAAGAAACAGGAAAAAGAAAGCAAGGAATACATGGTTCTTGATGAGATAACTGAAAAAGTAAAGGTGCCTGAAAATAATAATAATCAACAACCACAACAACAACAACTACCAGAACAGCAACAGGCACCTCAAACACTTGAAAGTGGTGTTAGAAGATCTACCAGGATAAGTAGACCCCCTGAACGATACTCTCCTTCATTATATTATTTATTGTTGACTGATTCTGGTGAACCTGAATGTTATGAAGAAGCAATGCAAGTTGAAAGTAGGAAGAAGTGGGAGCTAGCCATGGAAGAAGAGATGGACTCCTTAATGCATAACCAGACTTGGGACTTAGTCAGGTTGCCTGCAGGTAAAACTACATTGCAGAATAAATGGGTTTACAGGCTGAAGGAAGAAGATGGAGGAAAACAGAGGTACAAAGCTAGACTTGTGATGAAGGGGTTTGCACAGAAGAAAGGTATTGATTTTGATGAAATATTTTCTCCTGTTGTTAAAATGAATTCAATCAGAACTGTTTTAAGTCTTGTAGCAGCGGAAGATTTACATCTTGAACAGTTAGATGTAAAGACAACATTTCTCCATGGAAATTTGGAGGAAGAGATATACATGCAGCAACCAGAAGGATATGAGGTAAAAGGGAAAGAAAAATTGGTGTGCAGGTTAAAGAAGAGCTTGTATGGCTTAAAACAGGCTCCAAGGCAGTGGTATCTAAAATTTGACAATTTTATGTCTGAACAAGGTTATACTAGATGTCACTCTGATCATTGTGTTTATCTAAAAAGGAAAAATGATGGCAGCTATATTATATTGTTATTGTATGTAGATGACATGCTTGTTGCAGGGTCTAACATGCAGGAAATAAATGTGCTCAAAAGAAAATTGGCAAATTCATTTGAAATGAAGGATTTGGGAGTTGCAAAAAAAATCCTTGGTATGACGATAACTAGAGACAGGAAAAATCGCAAATTAACATTGTCTCAGAATGAGTACATAGAAAAGGTGTTGAAAAGATTTAATATGCAGAATGCAAAACCAGTTAGTACACCTTTTGCTAGCTATTTCAAACTTAGTAAGGAGATGTGCCCAAAGACCCAAGAAGACATGGATTATATGTCTAAAGTTCCATATGCATCAGCAGTTGGAAGATTAATGTATGCAATGGTCTGCACAAGGCCTGATATTGCACATGCAGTGGGAGTTGTAAGCAGGTACATGAACAATCCAGGAAAAGAACATTGGATGGCAGTAAAATGGATTCTCAGATATTTGAGAGGTACCACAAATCAAACATTATGCTTTGGTGGTTCAAACATTGCTCTACAGGGATATGTTGATGCAGATATGGCAGGTGACAGAGATAACAGGAGGAGCACTACAGGATATGTATTTACTGTAGGTGGAATAGCTATCAGTTGGGTTTCAAAAATCCAAAGTGTTGTTGCACTTTCAACAACAGAAGCAGAGTATGTTGCTGCTACAGAGGCTAGTAAAGAAATGATTTGGTTACAAAGGCTTATGGGTGAATTGGGTAAGAAGCATGATATGGGCACGTTATACAGTGATAGCCAAAGTGCCATTAATCTTGGAAAGAACTCAACATTTCATTCCAGGGCTAAACACATACATGTCAAGTACCATTTCATACGGTCAGTATTGGAAGATGGAGAGTTGAAGTTGGAAAAGATACACACTAGCCAGAATCCTGCAAATATGCTAACAAAAGTTGTAACCAGGGAGAAACTGAGAATGTGCTCAGTTTCAATTGGTCTTCAAGGATGACGATGAATATGAGAAACAACCAGGTCCAAAGAGGAGTCATTGTCCAGCAAATGAAGCAACGGTGGAGTTGCTACAATCAGTGCCCAAGTGAGAGATTGTTGGCTGTGGAGCCTGATTATCTTGTTTACTTTGTATCATAGCGTTAGACACCTGTACCTTAATGCCGCATGTAAATTAATCGCTGCCGTGGGGGGTCCAGGGGGGGCAGCCACTATTAATTTAGGGTTTTTTTGCCCTAGAAGGCAACCCCTCTCTTTGTATGAAGGTATTGTATTGCGGCTATGTATTATATGTGTATTCTCGGAGCGAGAAACAAAGTGGGAGACTGTGAGAGAGAACATAGGATATTACAACGGATCTGTTGTAGGTTGTGTCTCTTCATTTTGCTGGATAATAGAAAGGAAGGACTGGCTGTTCGGTGTGGACGTAGCCCAAACTGGGTGAACCACGTATATCTGTGTCTCTCTGGCTTTATGTGTTTTGTGTGCTTGTATTTTCTGCATATTTTATGTGTGTTGCATTGCTCTGTAATATATAATTTTCTAACACGTCCTCTTTCTTGTTGTTTTCCTTTTAGATATTTTATTTTTATTGTTGTTTTTTTTTATCGTGTTCATCCCATAACAAATTTGCACATTTCGTTGATCCTTCTCAAACTAATTGCACACTCCCTACATGGAGGTGTAGTGAAGGAATTTTAATTTCTCTCTTGTTGCTTGCGTTTGTCCCTCGTTTTGTTTTGTTTTTATTACATTGGGTCCCATTCCATTGTATGATAGGATTCATTTCCTCATATGATTGTTAATTGTTTGCTTACATTTATAGTAATTGAAATTGATAGGTTCTACATATTGGAAATTCCATTTTATGATAAGATTAATTTCCTTTTATGATTGTCAATTATTTTCTTACATTTATAGTAATTGAAATTGATAGGTTCCACACATTGGAAAAAGCTATGGTACTCATCCAAAACTTCTCTTGGATAAAATTCCTAATTTCTGTGACTCTGGGATTTGTCGATATTATGTTCTTGAAATGATTAATGAACTCTTAAAAATTATTTCATTCAACTTCCAAACATACTCCTTCACTCTATCCATTTTTCTTAAGTTAATTTGGTTCCTTGAATAATGATGATAGGGTTGTGTATTTTAGACCAATATTTCTTTTCAACCTTATTTTCTTTGGATTGGGTCCTATGCCCCTAATTTTGTAGCATCTAATCATCATGGTAAAATAAATAAAAAAAATTAATAAGAGACAAATCAAAGTTTAATGTAAAATTTCTGGATTTTTGTTGTGTGTAGGTTTTGAGTTGTTTGAAGTTTCTAGTAGTCTCACCACCCATCATGAGGGACTCAAGTAGAGAATAATGGATTGGACAAGAGTGTTAGAATTGTTATAAAGGCACAAACAACTATGAAAACACTAAAATGAATGTTATTAGATTGATAAAATAAAGAAAAAATTACTAAAGTTTATTAAATTTGTTTGATAATTGTAAGAGATTTTGACCATGGACAATCTGATTAAAAGGGGAGATTGCCCTTAAAGAAAAAGATGATGACATTAATGATTTAATTGGTTGAAATAAATTAGTAATTATTATTATTAGGATGATGTTAATAATAATTTATTTATTTTAATATAGATAATAATTAAAATTAACTACAAGAATTATAAGAATATGTAAATAGAACAAATATTATTATTATTAATAATTAAAACATATAGACTAACAAAAATACTCATAATAGATAAATTTCAAGGGTAGGAATAGGGAATAAAAAAAATAAAGAAAGGTGAATATTTTAAATTATGAAATTGAGAAATGGGAGGAACGATTATAGCTGAGAAATTATGAGCCAAAGGTAAAAGCAAGAAAAAAATATTAGAACATGGAAAGGGGAATAGGAAAAAGGGGGGGAGGGGGGGTAGGACCTAGACGGAAGGGAGCGAAAAAGAGGAATAAGAGATAAAAATGGGTGGAAAGGAAAAAATGACAAGTGTAGATAAAAAGGAGAGACCAAAAAGTGGGTGGGGGTAGGGGAGGTGGGTGGGGTCAGCAGTAATGAGGAGGACTATCGAAAGAATGATCAATTAATGACATAGGTGGTGGATAAGGGGTTTCAAAGGGACACCGAGTTTATATCCATTATCCCTATTGAAAATTTCAAGGTGCTTTTCAATCTCCAAGGCTTCCCGAATAAGACAAGTTGAATAGAGTGGTGCAAGGGAAAGATTTTTTTTTGGTTAAAGTCGATGAGGTGCATGGTTTTGAAGGAGTATTCAACCAGAGTTGACTTTGAGACTTGATTGTGGGTCATGTCATCGATGTTCTCCTTCAAGCAAGATTTAAAGAAACTGCCCATTTGCCCAATATAGGACTTGCCACAAGAACATGAAATTTGGTAAACTTCAGGGCCTAGCATTGGATCTAGCTTATCTTTAGAAGACCTAGATAATTGTTTTAGAGTTTTTCAAGATTCAAATAAGGCCTTAATGTTATTTTTAGCCAAGAATATTTAAATGTTATCGGTGCTACCTTTTATATAAGGTAGAGAAATGAGAGCGCTAGGAGATGTCAGGGGGGCTTTTGGGTGGTGAGAGCAGGAAAATATGAAGGCTTTGCCAATTTGGGATGAAGAATAGTCGTTATTGATTAGTGTTTTGGTTAAGTGAGTAATTTATTTGGTCATAAATTGAATAGGGTTTTAAAGATGGAAAACTCCTGTGTAGGGTGATGATGAGATTGGACCTTGGAGTAACGATCCATGTGAGTTTTCTTGTGGTTGGTGGCTAAAAAGCGAGAGAGGGCATGAGTAATGGAACCAATGACACGATAGATTTTAGAGGTCACAGGGTGTCGAGGGATGAGCCACTTTTGAACACGAGGATAAAGGGACAAAGGCTTTGATGGATTAGGTGACCAAGTTAGTCATATAATTGATTAGATTTTTAGAGAGTGGTTTGTAAGAATAGGTTCCTAAGAGATCATGAAGTTTGGCTTCATAATCTAAATAATTCATAATAATCGATCATCCTTCTGGTTGGTAGTGCTCCTAATTCACCCCCCCCCCCTTTTTGATATCTCCCTTTTATTTTCACCTGCCCTTTTTTCGCTTCCCGCCCTTTATTGTCTCTTTTTCCTCTTTTTCACCCCCTTCCCTCTAGGTCCTATCCACCCCCCCTCCATTTTCTGTTCTTGTAACTTTTTCTTACTCTTACTTGCATCTCATAAGTTCTACGCTATAATCATGCTCCCATTTCTCAATTTGATAGTTTATAATATTCACCTTTATTTCATCTTTTTCTTCTGTATTCCTACCCATATAATTTATCTATTATTAGATTAATTTGTGTTCATTTGGTATGTTTAATTATTATTAATAATGATATTTGTTCTATTTGCATATTCTTATTATTCATGTAGTCAATTTTAATTATTATTGATATTAAAAATAAATAAATTATTATTAACATCTTCCTAATAATAATTATTATTAATTTAGTCCAACTAATTAAATCATTAATGTCCTATTTTTCTTTAGGTAGAATCTTCATTTTTAGTTATAATGTCGATGGTCATAATCTTTTGACATTATAATTTTTCTAATAGTTCTTAATAAATTTTTCTCTATTTTATCAATCTATTTGATGTTCATTTTAACATTCATATCATCGTTTTTTCCTTTATAATAATCCCAATACCCGTTTTTGATCCACTATTCTCTACTTGAGTCCCTGATAATGGTTGTTGAGACCACTCGAAATGTTGAACAACTCAAAACGTGCATGCAACAAAAATCCAAAATTTTGACATTAAACATGATTACAAGTTGTGGAAATATACACACACAAATTAAAAGCTTCTTAGAATCTTAGATTGAAGATACCTAAAATCCTATTAAGTTTTACAAAGGTTATGGTCATTTTTCCTCTATAGGGAGTTTGTGAGGGGTAGTAATTGGTAGTAACTAAGAGAAACTTCAAGGGTAAAAATGTTCAATGTCATTAGAAATGGACTAATCATTGAATCAATCAACCATAGAAACCATAAATAAAATACAATTAGACAAAAATTACAAATAACTAGGCTACAAATTCAATTGACCACAAAATACATAAAATATTCTTTGCTTTGAAATATGTGTGTGTGTGTGCACGCACATTCATGTCAATCCAAACCATTAAACTGTGAAGGCATGACTCACGTTCTCCAAAACTCTCCTCTTGTCCACTTTATCTTCATGGTAATCAATAAAAGAAGTCACATGACCCGTGCTTGGGTGCAAATTTTTGTAGATTTTCTATGCTTGATGCAACTTTACTTTTTATCCCAATATCAGTGAGCGATCACATAAACAATAAAGTAAAATGTTGATAGAACATACCAGTAGATCGCCAGAAGACAAGCCAAAAATTTATAAGTGTGTTGGTCTGTTATGGCGGTCAACATGATGCTTCAACCAGCAAGGTCTCAATATGGTCAGCCAACCAGAAGTGTGACACAACCCTCTAGGACAGCCAAAACAGTCAACCCCATAAGTCAACAAAAGTCAACGTTGTCAGTCAATGGTCAATGCAAACAACAGTAGCAGCAGTAAGGTCGACATAGCCAAGTCAAAGTCAACATACAGCCTTGGGAATTATGCCAAAAAATGCGGATTCAGAAAATCGAAAGTTTGGGAGAGTTTCAGGTCAATTTGACCTTGCGTTGACCAAAGTCAACGCTACTCCAAAAACCCTAGGTCGAAAACAGAATGTCGCTTGCTGAAATTTCCCACGTGTGAAGAGAAGAGCCTCCAAGGTTATCGAACCAATCAGATGAGGAGAGAGAAATGTGTGAGGATGAGATGATTGAAAATGTCCTCCAATGTTGACCAATATATATCCATCGATGAGGGTGTGTGACACAACTGCTGGGGCACTAAAGCTTCAAGCTGACCTGCACATATTTTGAATAAATTCAAAATAAATGTTCTGCTCATCAGATCAAGATAATCTTTAGATCGATCTTTCACCTCTCCGAAAGAGGAATCTAATAAAAATATTGGCATGTTCATTTGAGCATCACAACGTGGATTTTGGAGCTAGTTGTCCAAAATTAACACTCCCTCTCAGCTAGGAAGAACTCCATCCACCTGTGCAATCCAAACATCGTGCGTCATCCCGTCGTAACTTGATTTTCTGGCTTATTTATTTCAGAACAGAAGTGGGTCAGTCACAAAGACATCATTCCCGGTTGACAGATTCAGCCCAGAGGTCCGAAACCTCTATAGGACTCACAAAGAATCTCATACAAACTCGAAGTTGGTTTACCTGACCCGAAGTCAGTTGGAGGTCTGAAACCTCACTATACTTGATCCCAGATCAAGTGGTTGGACCGTGCCATCCTAAGTAGAGAGTACGACAATCTCTTATGAGTCCATTAGTCTTTACTACTAGTCTCTAGCTTTTCCCACCTCACTCGCCAAATGAGAGGTACTTCCCATGAGCCCTGAACTCAATGGGTAGGATGCATACGGGGCATAGATCATGAGAGGTAAACCAACTCAATCATCATAACAGTGGGGCAGAAGCACACCAATAAGGTTCGGCAAGCCTAGCCCTGTGGTTGCTTATAGCTCCAAGAAGCTATCCCCAAAGCTCCCTAGAGCTCCCAGAGCTCATCATCCGATAGGACCCTCAGCATAGGGTCGTTCCACGATACCAAGATTCTCATGGAAGGTTAAGAACTTGACTTTCCCCAAGGGCTTTGTGAGAATATCCGCGACATGCTCATAAGTTCCTATATGATCGAGCATTACAGCCCCTCGCTGTACCATATCCTGGATAAAGTGGTACCTGATATCAATATGCTTGGATCGATCGTGGAACACGGGATTGACAAACAATCGAACCCCCCTCTGGTTATCACAAAGTATCATGGTGGTATCTAGCACATGCCCGAACATCTCACTGAAGATATTTCGCAACCAAACTGCTTCATAATAGGCCATACTTGCTGCAATGTATTTGGCCTCCGCGGTGCTCAAAGCCACCAACTTTTGGTTCCTGCTCATCCATGATATCGAAGTAGAGCCAAGTGTGAAGCAGCATCTGAATGTGCTCTTACGATCCACCACAGTGCGAGCCCAATCGACATCAGTATATCCATGGAGTGTCATGCTCCCAACAGTGTATCTCAACCCATGGTTTATCGCGCCCTGAAGATATCTCAACAGATTCTTGGCACCAACCCAATGAATGTGATGAGGCTCACTCATTTGTTGACTCAAAGTGCTCACTGCAAAACATACGTCCAAACGAGTGTTCAATAACTACATCAGGGCCCCTACGAGTTGAAGATACTCAGTGGGATTTGCTAGCACGGGCCTAGCGGCGCTACCACTCAACTTCTTCAGGTTGAGCCCCATCGGTGTCAACACAGACTTACAGTCCGCCATACCAAGTCTTTCCAGAAGCTTCACAATGTATTTTCCTTGAGAAACGAAAATCTCGCCAAGTCTCTGCCAGACCTATAGGCCTAGGAAGTAATGCATCAGTCCTAGGTCCTTCTTCTCGAACTAAACACCAAGCTCCCTCTTGCACTAATGAATGAGAGGGTCAACACCTGCCAAGAAGAGGTCATCCACATACAGAACCAGAATGAGAGGCTTTTCTCTATCAGCCTTGAAGTAAAGGTTTGGATCAACGTTACTACGAGTGAAGCCCAGCTTCATCAAGTAGCTTCTATCCCTTCGTACCAAGCTTTGTGTGCTTGCTTCAACCCATAGAGGGATTTCTTCAATCTGTAGACATGGGTGTCCCGATCCTGACTTCGAACCCCAGATGTTGCTCCACATACACCTCTTCCTTTATCACACCATGTAGAAATGCGGTCTTCACATCTATCTGATGAAGACTCCATCCTTGCGTAGCAGCAACAGCTGTGATTGATCGGATGGTGGTATATCGTCCCATGGGTAAAAATATATCATCGTCGTCTACGCCTTCTTTTTGAGAGAAGCCACGGGCACCGAATCTTGCCTTGAACTTTTCAACACTTCCATCAGATCCATGCTTGATCTTGTAGAGCCATTTCGAGGTGACAACTGCTTTGTCCTCCAGTCTTGGAACCACATCCCAAACATCATTCTTCATTATGGACTCATACTCTTCGTGCATAGCATCCTTCTAGACTTGATGCTTTATAACTTCCTCAAAAGATCCAGGCTCAGATTGTACGATAGTACTCATGGCTACTACATACCCTTGGTATCTATTTGGCTTCTTACTTTCATGGAATGTCCCCCTTAGGGCCATATGTCCCTCGATATCCTTGAGAGTGTCCCTGAGCCATGATGGTCTCTTCCCCATCGAAGGAGGTGGATCAATCAGGTCCATCGATCCTTCAACATCAGGCATCATCTCATCCTTCGGCTCTTCTTGATTTCTAGGCCTTGCTTCATGATCTTCCTCAGATCTCAGAATATTGACTACTTTCCTCAGGGAAGCATCTTCAACAAAGGTAACATCATAGCACATCTCCACTTCCCTTTGACCAGGCACATAGACTCTATAAGCCTTCGAAGTTTCACTATAGCCCACAAACATTCCCTTCTTCCCAGAAGCATACAACTTGCTCCTCTTCTCCTTCGGCACATGAAAACAAACATGACATCCAAAAACTATAAAATGTGAGATGCCAGGTTTCTTACTAGAGAAAACCTCTTCAGGAGTTTTGGAGTCTAGAGCGGAATGCGGGCATTGGTTTTTTATGTACACAACAGTGTTTGCAGTTTCTCCCCACAGAAACTTCGGTAGACCTTGGTCACATAGCATGGCACGGGTAGCTTCCACAATTGTCTTGTTCTTTCGTTCAGCAATGCCATTCTGCTCAGGAGTATAGATAGTTGTGGTCTCCCTCTTGATGCCAGCTTCTCTGCAAAGTTCTTGAACTCGTTCATCTCATATCCAGTGCCATTATTGGTCCTCAATATCTTGATCTTATTCCCTATCAGATTTTCCATCAAGGCTTTGAAGGTATGGAACCACATGAAAGCCTCATCTTTCTTTTTCAAGAAGTATATCCATGTTTTGTGAGAGAAGTCATCTATGAATGTCATATAATAAGAACATCCTCCCAAGGATGTCACGGGAAGCATGCCAGACAAATCAGAATGAATTAATTACAAGACATCAGATGTCTTTGTGACACTTGAGGGGAAAGGTCCCCTTGTATGCTTTCCTTCGGCACAACGTTGATATACACCTTCATGATTATTTTAGAACTCGGGCATCCTCGTCAATACCTTCCTTGCTTCAAGAAGGGCCTTGTAGTGAAGGTGTCCAAACCTCCGGTGCCATAGTTCAGTCTGTCGGATAATATTACACGTCATCGCTCCCAGTGGACTTACTCCAACTTGGTAGAGTTTACCAACTCTAAACCAATGTGGAAAAAGTCGAAGTCGGGATTAAATCAGCAAGGTCCAAAAGTTGAAGAACTCGATAAATTCGGGGGTTTTTTGAAAAAGTCGACAAAACTAAAAAAATACAAAAATATTCATTTTTGGAAAAAATCCCCATTTTTTCAAAAAAATTTAAAAAATTATTAAAGAAACTACCTCACTCACGATTTTTTGGAAAAATTCGGGACTTCGAGGATAAAATCGCGACTTTTTTAGGGATGAAAAAGTCGGCTCAAGGAAAAATTTGGGATTTTTTCAAAAGTTTGGGACTTTTTGCCGAATTTTTCCACACTGCTCTAAACCCAATCGTGATAGATTCCTTGAAATTATTCTTCCAGATACACACCTTCCCATGAATGAATGCCACATTGAAACCTTTGTCTTCCATGGCCGAAATAGACACAAGGTTCTTCTTCAAATTGGGTACATAAAGTACATCCTGCAAACGAAGGACTTGACCTTGAGACAAGTGGAGGGTCACGGTCCCTGTCCCTTTCATGGGAGATTAGTATCCTTCTCAACCATTTCAAGAAGTGCTTCCTTGAGCCTAGTGATGTGCCTTGAGGCACCACTATCTATCAACTAGACATCCATAGTGTTAGGTGGAGATGCAGCAAATAGGGCAAATACAAGAATGAATTCATTTCTTTTATTAACAACATTTGATTCCTCATACCTGGAATTTCTCAACCTTTTGAAAGGTTGACCATTTCCACCGGAGGGAGCCTTCCTATTCCCCTTGAACTTGTTTTAACTTTGATTTCCATTCCTCTGGTTGTTGTTGTTGTCATCATCATCGGGAGAATCCTTCTTCAAAGGCCATTCTCTAGCATAGTGACCTAGCTTGTGACAAGTGTAACACTTGCCTTTCTTTCCTTGGGCCCCTGCTCTTCCTTTGTTCCTTGGACCACCAAAGTTCTTCTTAGTATGAGTAGCGAAGGCCGCATTTCCTTCATTTTCATATTCCTTCATCCTTGTCTCTTTTTGTATGCATCTCAAGAATACTTCGTCAAAATCAGGTATCACATTGTTATTGAGAATGGTAGTGTTGAATACACGCCATTTAAATGAGAGACCTCCAAGTGCAGTTAGAACCATCTCTTGATCAGCTATTGTCTCCCCAATAGCTAGAAGATTATTCCTGATTTTGATCAAGGTCAGAAAAATATGATTGAACAGACTCATCATTTCCTTTCTTTAGATTCTTAAATTGATTCTTGAAGAATAGGACTTGATTCGCATTATTGGTCTTTAACATGTGGACCAAATTATCATACATCTCCTTGGATGTGCCGAACTTAGAGATGTAGGCAAGCATACTTTTATGAATTGAGTCCCCAATCATCAGCTTTGCATTGATTTCCCCCTTATTTTACTTTGTTTTGGCAGCACCAGTTTTAGTGGATGGAGGCTCTTGGATTTTACCCTGCACATAGTCCATGACATCTTGGTCTTCCAAATTAAGATACAATGTCATCTTCCAGGCATGGAAGTCATCCTTCCTAGTCAATTTGTCATCAGCCTTAAAGCCATTGTAGTTAGAGGAACCCAAGCTCTTCTTCGGTGATTGCTACAAACTAGGGCTTTGCCTTCACCTTAGCTCTGATACCATGTAAATTTTTGTATATGTTCTATGCTTGATGCAACTTTACTTTTTATCCCAATATTAGTCAGCAATCACATAAACAATAAAGTAAAATGATGATAGAACGTACCAGTAGATCAACATAAGACAAGCCAGAAATATATGTGTGTATTGGTGCATTACCGTAGTCAACAAGATGCTTCAACCAGCAAAGTCTCAATATGGTCAGCGAACTAGAACTGTCACACAACCCTCTAAGGCAACCAAAGCAACCAACCCCAAAAGTCAACATAAGTCAATGATGTTAGTCAATGGTCAACGCAAATAGCAGTAGCACCACCAATGTCAATGTAGCCAAGTCAAAGTCAACGTCCAGCCTCGGGAATTGTGCCAGAAAATGCGAATTCAGAAAAATCAAAAGTTTGAGAGAGTTTCAGGTCAATTTGACCTTGCATTGACCAAAGTTAACGCTAGTCAATGCTGCTGTAGAAACTCTAGACCGAAAACATAATACTTCTTGCTGAAATTTCCCACGTGTGAAGAGAAAGCCTCCAAAGTGATTGAACCAATCCAATGAGGAGAGAGAAATGTGTGAGGATGAGATGATTTAAAATGTCCTCCAACGTTGACTAATATATATCCATCAATGAGGGTGTGTGACACAACTGCTGGGGCACTAAACCTTCAGGTTGACCTGCACATATTTTGAATAAATTCAAAATAAATGTTCTGCTCATCGGATCAAGATGATCTTTAGATCTATCTTGCACCTCTCCAAAAGAGGAATCCAATAAAAATATTGTCACCTTCATCTGAGCATCAGAACATGGAGTTTGGACCTAGTTGTCCAAAATCAACATTGGGCTAACTTTTGATATTACAAGTTTGTTAATGCTCAACCCTACAAAAGTGTTAATTTTAGTTAACAATGGTATGCTCTATGCTTAGCATAATTAATCCAATGTTGATTTAACAACCCAATAATAATTTCCAATTTGATTTTTTAGTAGCAATCACATTAACAATTAATCACATTGATAGTAAAAGTAGGTAGAACATGAAACAAAATGTAGAAGCCAAGCCAAGACAAGAGGACACAAGATTTGTCGGATGCCAGGGAAAACCCCAATGTGGGAAAAAATCTTTGATCAATTCTTCTTATTATTATATGAAAATGTTTAGAAGAGAGAGAGAGGGTACCAAATAAAAATTGAGTTGCGCAATTCAAAGTCAAAACAACCTTGTCAAATGTTGCAGTCAAACTTCAGCCCTAACCAGAAAGTCAACATTGGTCAAAGAAACAAGAGAATGTCCTCAAAATAGTGTAATGTTCCCCAGTCTAACTCGACCTGAGGAGGTCAAAGTCAACCCAAAACAATGACAAGTCAACAGTCAAATTCAGTGAAATTGTTGTGCTGAAATCTGCGGTCAACCTGCAATTTTGGTCTGCGGTCAAAGTGCTTAGAAAACCTCGATTTTTGTACCAAATGATATGTCTTGCCCAAACAGATAATCACCCAAAAAAATGAATTCAAACTGTCCTTGGAAGGTCAAAGTCAACACTGGTCAAATTGCAGGCAACTCTGTAATTTCAGCCTTGTAATTTTGCTTCTTAAATTCGTCCTTCTTGATCCACACATGTGAGAAAATAATGCCCAATGATGTATAAACCAATGAGATAAGGACAAAATGTTTGAGTGATGATTATGCCGCAAATGGGGTGAGATGTCACTTGTATTTATACAATTCGATGTGGGTAAAGAGTCATGTCCATTGGGCTTCATGATCCTACATGTTAATGTGGGCGACCTGAACAAATTGTACATGTGGGCATAAATTCAAAAATGGACTTTCACTTGTCCAAATTGTGGATGATCTTTATATCAATTTTGGTCCTCTCGAAAAGAGGAATTGAATGCAACCATCATATCCATCAAATGAGTTGTCCCAAGGCTGAATTTTTCCCTAGTTTCCAATTTTAACACTCCCTCTCAACTAGGGAGAATTCCACCTGCTAATCCATCTGTCATCAAGATCATCATGTCATCATGTATGATCCTTTTCATCTCATCTATGCTCTGATGAAACACTTATATGAATAATGAAGAAGAATTGATTGAGAGTGAGTCATAAGACCTTGCCACTCTCCACTGACAAAATTCAGTCTAGAGGTAGAACCTTAGTTGATCCTATATCAAGTTGTTGAACATCATTTATTCTATACATAGGGAGTACAACAATACACGATGCCTCCATCGGTAGTGATATGGCCCCCATCCACTTTTCCCAACTCATTGTCCAAATGAGAGGTACTTCCCATGAGTACCAGATTACATGGGTAGGATGTATCTTGGGGCATCAACAGGAGAAGGTGAGTCACTCATCCTACTCATGTGTCACAGGAGGAGGTGAACCACTCATCCTATGCATATGCCAATTGTAGGGGAAGGTGAACCACTCACCTTACACACATGTCAACCATCCAGGGGTATCATAAGAGAGGGTGAACCACTCACCCTATGGTCGCTCATAGCTCCAAGAAGTACTCCAAGCCCCCATGAGCTCCCAGAGCTCAGTGTCCAACTCAAGCAGGACCCTCATAGGAGGGTCTTTCCATGACTCCAAGCCTCTCTCGAATGGCTAAGAATATGACAAGGGCTTCGTGAGGATGTCTGCGACCTGCTCATCACTCTTCATGTCTTAGATCCTTATTGCTCCCTGTTGTACCATATCTCAGATAAAGTGGTACCTCATATCAATGTGCTTGGAGCGGTTGTGGAACAGGAGATTCTCTGAAAGGCGATTCCCACTTTGGTTGTCGCAGTAGATCATAGTGGTATCCAACACATGCTTAAATAGCTCAATAAGGAGCTTCCTAAACCAAACAAATTCACAACAGGACATACTAGCGGCGATGTATTCAACCTCGACAGTGCTTAAAGCCATTGATTTCTGCATCCTACTCATCCAAGATATTGAAGCAGACCCCAATGAGCAGCAACATACAGATGTTATTTTGTGATCCACTAAATCGTCAGCCCAATCAACATCAGTATATCCATGTATTCTCAAATTCTCGACCTCGTATCTCAGACCATATTTGATTATTCCACGAAGATATCTTAAGAGATTGGTAGCAACAATCCAATGTATGTGATGAGGCTCGACCATAAATTGACTCAATGTATTCACGGCGAAGCATATGTCTGGACGGGAGTTTACCAAGAACATCATGGCCCCCACAAGTTATCGATACTCGGAAGGATTTGCCAATGCGGGCCTGGCAGCACTTCCACATAACTTCTTGAAGTTGAGTTCCATAGGTGTAGACACAAACTTGCAATTCACAATCCTACATCTCTGGAGCAACTTCATAATGTATTTTCCTTGAGAAAATAAAATCTCACCTGGATTTTGTCAGGCCTCTAGGCGTAGGAAGTAATGCATTAGACCTAGGTCCTTCATCTCAAACTTGGAAGACAACTCCCTGTTGCATTGATAAATGAGAGGATCTACACCTGTCAGAAATATATCATATACATATAGGACCAGAATGAGATGCATGTCCTTTTCAACCTTGAAATATAGGTTAGGATCATCTTTTCTCCTTATAAATCCCAGCTCCATAAAATAGCTATCAATCCTTTAATACCAAGCCCTAGGGGCCTGCTTCAACCCATGGAGGGATTTCTTGAACTTGCATACGTGTGTCCTTCGATCTTGTACTTTGAACCCCTCAGGTTTTTCTACGTAGACTTCCTCCTTAAGTGAGCCATGCAAGAAAGCAGTCTTAACGTCCATTTGGTGTAGGCTCCATCCTTGAGAGGCAATGAGAGAAATACTAGATCGGATAGTGATATATCAGGAAACCAATGCAAATATCTCGTTACAGTCCACTCCTTCCTTTTGAGAGAAGCCTCAAGCAACAAACCCTACCTTCTACTTTTCAGCACTCCCATCAGCTCCATGTCTGATTTGTAAAGCCATTTAGAAGTGACCAAAGACTTGTCCTTAGGTCTAGGAACCATATTCCATACATCATTCTTCATGATTGATTCGTACTCCTCATTCATCGCATCATTCCATACTGGATGTTTCACGACTTCTTCAAACGTACATGACTCGGATTGAATAATAGTACTCACAACAGCTAAGTACCCTTGTTACATGTTCAACTTCTTACTTTCACGAAATGTCCCTCTTGGAGCAATATGTCACACCCTCTAGAATAGTGGACAAACCTCTTACAATTGTAGCACCTTCCTTTTATTCCTTCTTTGAATCACTGCTTGAATCCTTGACCTTGTCTCTTTGGATTTGTATTGTTCTTCCTCATTGCATGATTGAACAAAGCACTAGGTTCATTTCCATTTGAAGGCTTGTCTCTCTCCATCATCCTCGTCTCTTCTTGAGTGCATTTAGCCAATAATTCATAGAAACTAGGAATCCTTTCATTATTAATAATGGTGGTGTTAAACACATCCCATGCTCTTTTGAGACCTCCAAGGGAAATGAGAGTGAGCTCCCTGTCAGCAACAACTTCTCCGATAGATAGAAGATCATTCTTGATTTCTGTAATCCTCATGAATTAGGATTGGATAGACTCCCGTCTATCCATATTGATGTCCTTCAACTTCTTCTTGAGAAAGAGGATTTGATTTACATTGTTAACTTTGAACATCCCTATTCAGTTATCATTCATCTCCTTAGATGTTCCCAAATCATAAATATAGGCAACCAAATGCTTTTGAATGGAAGCAATGCTAATTCTTTTAGCTTTGACTTCACCTTTCTTGTACTTTGTCTTTGCAACAATAGGTGCATTTGAAGAAAGCTCCACCACTTTTCCATGCACACAGTCCATAGCATCATGCTCTTCCAAAGTCAAGTCCAAAGTCATCTTCCATGCATGATAGTTGGATTTGTCCTTGAGCTTATAGTCGGATTTGAGGTATGATGTATTCGTCATTGAAGCCAGACCAATATTCTTGTCTAACAACTCTCTCTTAGTGTTTTCTTTTCTTTCTCTTGTTTGGGCTTTGTCTTCACTTGGCCTTTGATACCATATTAATTTTAGTTAACAATGGTATGTTCTATGCTTGGCACAATTACTTCAATGTTCCTATAGCAGCCCAATAATAATTTCCAATTTATATTTTCAGTAGAAATCACATTAATGATTAACCATTAATCGCATTTACTATAAAAGTAGATAGAACATGGAACAAAAAGCAAAAGACAAGAGGACATCAGATTTGGGGAATTCCAAGGAAAAACCCCAATGTGGGGGAAACCCTTTGATCAATTATTCTTCTTATTATATCAAAATGTTCAGCAGAGAGAGAGAGAGAGAGTACAAAAGACAAAGCTACTTGCCCAATTCAATCTCAAAACAAATCTGTTAACTTTTGCAATCAACTACAATCAAACTTCAACCCTAACCAGAAAGTCAACACTGGTCAAAGAAACAATAGAATTTCCTAAAAATAGCTCGATCTTCCCTAGTCAAACGCAGCCTAATTAGGAGGTCAAAGTAATCCCAAAATAGTGACAAATTCAACAGTCAAACTCGGTCAAATTATTATCTTGAAATCTGTGATAAGCTTGCCATTTTGGTCTACGGTCAAAGTGCTAAAAAAAACCTCGGTTTTTATGCCAAAAGATGTGGCTTGCCCAAACAGATAACGACCCAAAAAATCAAAGTCAAACTCTCCTTGGAAGGTCAAAATCAACATTGGTCAACATTGGTCAAACTACAGTCAATTCTGTAATTTCGGCTCTATAATTTTGCTTCTAAAATTCATCCTTCTTGATCCACGTGTGTGAGAGAAAAGAATGGCCAATGTTGTACAAAAAAATAAGAGGAGAGAGAATGTGTGAGTTATGATGATGCCAAATGGGGTGAGAGGTCACTTGTATTTATACAATTCGATGTGGGTGAAGAGTAATGTCCATTAGGTTTCATGAGTCTACACATTGATGTGGCTAACCTAATTAATTTTCACACGTGTGGGTGTAAATTCAAAAATTCCCTTTGGCTTATCCAAATTGATGATCTTTATATCAATTTTTATTTTCTCGAAAAGAGGAATTTAATGCAATCATCATATCCATCAAGTGAGTTGTCACAAGGTGGAATTTGGCCCTAGTTGCCAATTTTAACAAAAAGACATAGCCACATCATCAAACCACAACCGCTGGTCATCTAGATGTTTAGTATCATTTGTATAATGTTCCTTCGAAGGGTCCCTCCCATGGTGGTTAACAATAGCTATTAAATCATATCCCTTGACACTTTAATGTTGGAGACACCAAAAAATTGTGACTTAAAGAAATTTTGGGACTAAAAGGGCACAAATTTATGTATTTTGTTGCTTCTTCTACTTGTACTAAAAGGGCACACATTGTTTTTACTCCCTAAAGTTAGTTTTCTAGTTATTTTAGTTTGATTCTTAGGGCCAACATTCTCCCCATTATAATTGCTAGTAATTGCAACTATTGATAGCTCATGCAAATACCGACAAGTTCATGGGCTTCTTAGGTATGTTTGGAGAATTAAACTTGCTTAATCAAAATTGCTATTTCACATTTTCTTGAGGCTTCAATTTGTCATTGACAAATTGTTCTCTTTGTTGAAAACTACCCCTCTCGTACTCTTGTCATATGAGAAGAAGCTCCACTTTCAATGTACCAGACTTCCGGAGAAGAAGTGCTTGACACGCAAGAAAATTCTTCTTGAAGTCTGGATGCTAGAACAAGAACATCATGATCCATATGTTCTATCGTGCTTCTTTCCCTCTGTGGAGAACTTTGTGAACCCCTCCGAGACGCTGCGACAATGTCAAATTTTTGTTCACTTGTCGATTCTCCGTTCCTATTACTCTTCTTTGGCTCTAATTCCATGTGAAATTTTCAATCTGAAAATCTACAGTTGCAGTGATAGATTTATTTCTCCTACTTATTACTTCAATAAGTTATTTACAGAAATCTATTAGTAAACTTTGAAATAAATACTACTGTAACATTCACAATTATTTATGCAGAGAAGTAAACAATGAAGAACATAAGAATAAGAACCAATCAGATGTACATAGTTATATATGGAAAAAATTCCCCCAAAAAACCCAATGTGGAAAACTGTTGCAGCAGATGAGGGTTTTATTAATATTCTTTAGCAAATGAATATTTACAAGGAATACACTAGTAGATAAAATTTGAAAACACTTGAGACAGAATTCTCGGCTCCTCTGTTCCTGTCTACATTTTTCTTTGCGCTGGACTGCGTGAGTCTGCGTAGGCTCTATGTGGGTTCATTGCGTTGCCTCCTGTAACCCATTGTGTCCCTCTGTTCTTGAGTTCAATCACTGCTGACTCCCTCCTTCTCCTTCTGGTTCTGAAACTCTCTACCCTACAACTCTCCCATTGAGATCAGATTCTATTGCTTTAGAATTGATCTCCTTTGGGTACTGAGTGTATGGCGAGCTTATTTATCAAATGACCCTCAAGCATTTTTTTATAATATTCATGTTTATGAATCAATGGCCCAGATTAGAAGTCTAATCAATGGCTAAGATTAAAACTTGACTTGATCTTTATTTTCTAGAAGATTCACATTCTGTCTTATTAATACCCTTTAATTGTTTAATTTCCCTAAGTTTAGACTTAGGGACTCCATTAAAGTAATTAATTATTTTAATAAAACATGAATCAAGTGGAATTTCCACAAATGGTTTCTGGGTTATTTGGAAAATTGATGTCCAAGTCTTCTCCCAAAGTTTGAGACTTAGAACACCTTCCGATGCTACAAAAATCAACAGCCAAGAAATTTGATATTCCTAGTTGCAGATTGGAAGTAGCAACTAGCAGAAATGTGCATTCCATGAGGGAGTGTGAGTTGCATAGTAGCAGGCGAGAAAAAGAAGAGGGAGTTTCCAGATCATATCAAAGATGGCCACAATTGGGCTCAGGGAACAAGATAGATTGGAGGGTGCCTCCAACTATGTCATATGGAAGGAGAGGGTGTTATTCCTTCTAGATGAATATGGTGTAAATACCTATTCATAGTGTGGTAGAAGTACCCCAGGATATCGATCAACAAAGGGATTATAAGAAGGAAATGACAAAGGCTAAGAGGTTGATTTTGGATGGAGTCTGAGATCATCTCGTCTCACATGTCGCTGAGAAGGGAAGAAACAAAGATATGTGGGATTCCTTGTCTGAGTTATTTTAGAGTTCTTTCAAGCAACGGAAGATGTATCTCCAGGAGAAGCTAAGGAACACAAGGATGTAGAAGGTCGAGAGCATAGATACCTTTCTCACTCAGATTCAGGAAGTTTGAGATCAATTTTCATCAGCGCTTTACGATTGGCACTGAACAATGTCTCAGAAGACTTATAAGTATTTGTCCAGAGTATCTTGGGCAGAGGCTAAGAGGTGGGGCATGATGTGGTATGATATGCAACGGGAAGAGTTAAGGTAGGATCTGTTGAAGAGCACCACTGGTGGCAAGAATAGTAAGGGCATGACGAGGGAGGAGGAGAATGTGACCCTTGTATCTAAGGGTCTCAGTCAGGCACAAGGGAGAAAAAGAAGAATAAGGAGGAGTTATCTAAGGCTAAGTGTTTCAGGTGTGGTGAGTTCAATCACTACAACACACAATGTCCTCTCAGGAAGAAGGACAAGCAGTAGAAGTAGGATCATCAAGAATCCTCCATGGAAATAAACAAGCTTTCCTCTAGGCTAGAGGAAGAGTTTGTTATTGCAGCCATACCTCCAAGGGTGAGGTGGGGTGATTTGGTGTTATAATCCTAGAGAGCTACATAGTTGGGGAGAGTCCTTGAGGAGTCCACCTCGTGGATCATTACCTGGATATGGGGGCCCACAGTATTCAGTACCAGGATGGATCAATAGAAGTTGATGAAGTTGGTACCAAAGTGACAATTGCAAACTAGTAGAAATTAGGTGTTGGGAAGCACAGTGTAGAGTAACACAATGCAGAGTTAGCAACATCGCAGTTTCTTTAGTGACAATGTAGTAGCTAGTAGCAGTTAGAGACTCGAGTGACAAATGCGTCATACTGAACACAGTTGATTCAGTATTTTGGATGCTTCTCTGTTGCAGTTACTGCAGTTCCAACAACAAAAGATGAGAGGGAGTTGTAGGGAAAATGTAGTGTTGGAAGCAGTATGGCAGTGTCAGCAGCACCACAGATGCAACATCAAAGTTGCACAATGGTTGGTGGGCAGTATGGCTAAATGTCAACAACGTGACAAAGGGTGATACAAAGATAGCCTATTGTAGCAGGGTGTGCAACACTAGAACACAATCCTCGCTAATAGGGAGTGTTGGTTTTTTGTAGCATGAGATGTGTTCTAGTCACAAAACTTTGTGGAGAGGTTAGAATACATGAGATCTCCAAAACCTAGAAATCGTTTCTGGAAATTTCACCTAGTGATGGCTTAATTATATTATTAGCCAATTTTTAAATATTCCTAAGTATAAACTTAAGGAATATGATTAATTTATCATCATTAGTTATGTCAAGGTGAGAACTCTCTGGAAACTCACACATATAAACTCTAATATGATCGTAGCCCTTGATTGAGATTTAATATTGGCCATTGGTGCTCCAGTAGATGATTATAAGAATAAGTCAATGGGAACTTGGAGAATACCCCTGAGACACTTGGAGAATTCAATTTTCTAGAGTAGGAACAATTAGTTGTTGGAGAGTTCGAACTTTAGTGGGGAACCATAGATAGTGAGAGGCATGGATAGTGAGGTTGGAGGAAGTTTTCCAAATACAGTGAGTGCATTTGCAGAGAGGCCAAGATTTCTCCAGGAAGATGCTCAAAGCCTCAAGAAGGCAGTTAGATATGCTAGGAAGGAAGACATTTTCAGTTCCATAGGTCAGGCAGAGGTTCCATAATGTCGAAGAGATGTTTTCCCAGTGAGTAGCAGACACGACAAATAGACTAGAAGTCAGTTTGGGTAGGAGTTGCAACAGGAACATCACTTTGACATAGAGCCCGTGTAGACCCAGTTGAACGACTTACTTTCAGAGGAAGTCCAGTGTCGGTATTTCCCAAAGTGAGGGTAAATTCTATCTAGATATTTTTACTAGTATTTTCTGCAAGATAGATATCTATCGGCATCCAGATTAATGCACTCATAAATTCTCACTGCTCTATAATAATAAAACCCTCAGTTGTTGCACCGGTTTTCCCAAGTTGGAGTTTTTCCCAGGTATATTTTTCCTAAAATAATTGTCATATTTTTACGTGTGCGCTAGATTTTCTCAGATTCCAACGCTATTTTTCTTTCACGGTTTATTTTTGAAAATCACAATGTGAATTATTTGATATTTGTCGTATCAGCGGACAAATAAATTGTTAAATAAATTAACAATTAGAAAAATAATTTCTAGTTATTGTGATAGATGGAATTTTCACAAATTACAATGACTTTATCATTAGTTGCCACTTGATTGAGGTCAGGTATGGTAGGGGCCACTAAATTAGCATAGGATTATCGAGGTGAGGAATCCTCTTCCTTATAAGTTGAAAGAAACATATGATCTGCTCCCATATTGGTTGATATTTTCTCATAGCTCATTAATTTGGCCTGCACGCTCACTCAACATGGTAATAGTAAGATCAATCTTGTTTGAAAGTTATGTGATTAGTATGATGAGAGTACGTACATCCATTGGTACCTTCCTTCCTTTTTACTTCAAGATTGCTCTTAAATATGCTAGTTCCCAATTAAAAACAACATTGCTGACACAAAAAGTACCCTCCTTTGGGAGCTCAAAGAACTACATAAAGGGTAGTTGGTAATGAACTCCCTATCTGCTAAATGTGCCAACTCACCACTAGTTGGATAATATCCCTACCAATCACAGGTAAGGGCGATCAGAAAAACCACTATACCACTGACAGAACCACCTAAAGACGAAACCAACAAGTCCATAGAGAAATACATAAAATCACATAGAGGATGGTACTTAACCCACTCAAAGGAAACACATTAACATAATGAAACTTCACCCTTGAGTTTCCAAGTATCCCAATTGAAATACCAACCAAGAGCAAAAAAACTCCTTAAAGAGAGTTTTGTGACATGACCAAAATAAATCAATTTAAGGAACAAAAATCCAGATTGGGAGCTTGAGAATAAAGTACATTGTCAAATTTCTTGATAGTGCATAGATCCTATTGCCCTCACTACTGGATGAATAAAGCCTATAAATCCCCTAGATACTAGAACAATGCGACATGGTTTTGTTGGGAGTCTAGGGGGGCTTCCAACCATACCACTGATGATGCTTAGGGTGTAATATATAGAATAGGCTAGACATGATGAAAACATAAAATAATTAGAAATTGAACTTGACTGGACCAAGCGTTGCTCCTCATTATCTCAAATGGCGATCTCTCACAATGTAGAGTCTCACACTTCATCTATTCTCTAGCATCATCTTTGAACACTTCCAACTTGACCCATAAAAGCCTAGAGATATTGTTTTGCATTAGAATGATCTAAGCCCATCTCATGGGTATTATTTGTCCCCCCGAGATCCATCATATCCCAAACGATCATTCCTTTGTGTGGAATCATTACAAAATTAATTGCATGAATGCTTCGGGCAATGCCAACCAGTCTTTATCACATTACACACTCTATTACATGCAACATATAGGGAGATGTCTGACACCACTTAAAAAATATAATTATTATTCATCAATGATAAGTAAAGGTTAGGGGATGGGTGCCTTAACAAAGGGTCCATTCACCATAAGGTTCATTGGGTCTACAATGGAATTGAGTGCTCTCTATATATGGAAAGCTTGATACTTAGAGAAGGAGGAGATATGGTGCTTGATCGTAGAGAAAATTTAATTAAAATTGACATTGGGCATTGAATGGTGTTGTTAGAATCCCTAATAGTTTTTATAGACCCAACTCCCTTTTCCAAGGCCAAATCCAATCCCTTATAGATCCCGTATAATTCAACTTGGTTATTTTAGGCAAGCCCCAATCCCATGAGTAGGCTAATTCTAAATGTCCATTAGGGAAAAATATTTTGCTGCCTCCCAACACTTGCCACCCCACATCATGATAATAATAAAAATTTTTAAATATAATTCAAAAATTTAATATAATATATTTTGCTAATATTACTAAATATTATGATAATTTTATTCCATAGGAATATCTCTAGTGGCAATCAAATCCCTTGTAGTTGAGCTAACAAAAATAATAATTATTTAAATAATTTTACATTAATAAATACTTGATTTAATAATTTTACATTAATTTTGTTATATTGTAATTTTATTATAAGTATTAAGTTTTATGTTTCCCAACACCTGCGACCCCACATCATCATAATAATAAGAAATTTTAAATATAATTCAAATATTTAATTTAATACCTTTTACTAATATTACTAAATATTGTGATAATTTTATTCCATAGAAATATCTTAATTGGCAATCAAATCCCTTATAGTTGAGCTAACAAAGTTAACAATTATTTAAATAATTTTACATTAATAAATATTTGATTTAATAATTTTACATTAATTTTGTTATATTGTAATTTTATTGTAAGTATTAAGTTTTATGTTTTTAAAGAGCACCAATAACATAAAATAAATGTCATTCAATATCTTGATTCAAATTTGATATAAAAATGGATGAACTATAATTTTATCATAATTGAAATTTAGTTATAGTAAAAACATGTCTTTGAGACTTTACTCTTTTTTAAATCAATTTAAAACAATGGAAAAATTAATATAATTAATATTTTATTTATAATATTTTATTAAAATAAAAAATTAATAAAAACAAAATATTTTAAATATTAATATTAGAAATATAGATCAATAAAAATATTATAATTAATACACAAAAATATGTGGTCATTAATCATTATTATTTTACTAATAAATTATTATAATTTTAAATAAATAATATGAAATAATTATTTCACATTTACAGCCCTGCCCAGCCTATTTTAAATAAATTCATTTGTTAACATCGATCTTTATCATAATTTTGAATTGATAACACATCTCATACTTCAAGTTTTAAATTTGGTTTTACCAAAAGTTTAAAATACTTTTATTTTTATAAAGTTGGTGAACCACATATTTGACGGTAAATTATATTAATTAATCATAAAATTGATTAGCTTAATTAAGAATCTCATTGATAAAATATATATATATAAAATAAGATAAAAGCCCGACTTAAAAAACACAGGGATTAAAATGCCCGAAAAATTCTACAACAGTCACACCGCTACTTTCTGCTTTCCCTTGGCTTTTTTTTTTTTTTTGTGTCATTCAACGAACTCAAATCTTGGATCGATGCAACGCTGCGCCCTCCCTCCCTGTTAGCTAAGTGAAAAGCTACTCATTAATATTGTGACCGTTGGATAGGAAGAGGATATATAATAGATTTTCACACAGCCGACATGCTCTTATTTCCTGTTCTTTTTCCTCTTCTCTGCTGTGATTGTTTGTCTCTGTTCAAATTTGTTTAGTCTCCTCTTGCATTGTGTTCTCTTTGTTTAATTTGCTGCATGGCCATGCATATTGTCTGTTATCATCTATTTTCCTTATTGTGATTTTTTATTTTATTTGGCTTGTATATGGCGCTTTTACTTTATTTTTCCAATTGTTTTCCGGTTTTTATTTAGTTGCAGCTTGTTGATTAAAAGATACAGGGGTGGAGATGAAACCCGTTATCTTGGATTTCTCTGAAATAGTAGCAGGTAAGTACGTTTTCCTTTTTCTTTTATGACATATGTACAAAATGAAAAGTTGCCTGGTAGTAAATAGAGCCCTAAAAGCTGTTTTAACAATAAAGTTATGGATAGTTTCATTAATAGGTTGGTTTGAATTGAAATTATGACTATTTTTTTTCTTTTTGTGTGTAGTTCGTACAGTCCTCTGCCTTATTCTTGCCCTCAAATCGAAACTGTGAGGTACATACATCGATCCATCTTTTATTGTCATGTATGTAGGTAAGTACATTTTGTCTGATCATTTTGTCTTTAGGCTTCACCTAAGCCCCGCTTAGGTTAATCTGGTTACCCTGAGTAGCATATTAAGAAAATTACATTTACGAATTAAGCGGAACGAAAATAATCTCTTGGAAACCTCTTCGACCAATTTTTTTCTCAAAGAACTAGCTGATGACATCAGCTGTATTGATCTTACATTTCAGTGTGCTTGTCCTCTTCTTGGGTTTAGGGTTAACCTTAGTTCCGGTAATTTTTACCTTGTCTGTTTTCCCGGGCGGTTTTCTTTGCCTTGAAATTGCAGAGATGAAGGAATGATGACGGAGGCGTGTTTTATAATATATTTATATCATGTCATTCATATGGCCGTCCGCCTCACTCTTACCCTAAACTCAGGGTGATGGACACAATCTGTGTGGCTCTGTTTCATAATTATTTATTTTGTGTTATTCATACAGCGTCCGCTTGACGCTTGCCCTCTATTTGGTTATCATGTAGGTACGTGCATTCTTTCTATTTATTTTGCAGCTAACACAGTTCATTCTTAGTTTAGGGTTTAGGTTTCGTTATTATGTAGGTACGTGCATTCTGTCCATTTAGGTAAAGAGCTAAGCCCATTTCTTCCACCGTTTAAGGTTTAAGTCAATCTAGTTAATGTGATTGCTATATTAAAAACTACATTTGAAAATGGAACCAGGACGAAATGAGTTCTTACATATCGTTACATTATCTGTTCACCCAAAATTTCTACTCAGAATTTTAGGTCACGGGGTGAGTTATGTAAATTTCACATTTCACGATGTTCATTTCCTATTTTGGCTTAATATTAGTTTCTTAGTTTTTACTAGTCTGATTTTCCGGCCGGTTTTTATTTTGTTGCAGGAAACACAACAAAAATATAGGTCGCAAAGTAAGAGTGAAGTTGGAAATCGCAAGGGTTTCAACTATTACAATAAGTTGACTGTTATTCGAGGTAAAATGGGTTGCTTTTAATTCTTTAAAAATGTTCTTTCTTATTGTTTAATTATTTAAAATTAGCTCTCACATTTTTGAAACAGGTTAAAAGGAGGGTTGGTGGTCGAATTGTCGTACGTCGAGCGTGTGAATCTTAGTTCGCACAGGCCTTTGGCGTCCTCATTCTTCACCTCAAATCTCGAATCTCTTCTCTTCTGGTACACATTTTTATCACAATCTCTTCTGGTACATATTCTGTTAGTCACTTAAGAGAGAAAACATCAGAGGATCCAAATATTCGTTCTGGGTATTACTGCAAATTTGATTTTAATCAATCAATTGCATATATTCATTGCAAATGTAGATATATTGTTAAGACTGATTCAAACATAAACTAAATTATATTCACGGCCGAACCAGAACGAACGTATGTGTCAAATTTCAACACCGTATATTATCATTCATTTCACGGTCTAGCAATCTGCGTGAATGTTCATACCTATGCCAGATGCATGACTAGTACTAATCTATAAAGTAGCCAATTAAAACCACTTATTTTAAAATGCATGACTACTACTAATCCATAAAGTAGCCAATTAAAACCAATTATTTTAAAGGTCCATACAAAGAATTATGTAGTCCAAACATTGCGCTTCAAATAAAATATAATCTCAAGGATATGCAATTTAATCAAATGATTGAAGATTCATTATAAACTTGTTAATTCAGATGGGCGATGTGGCGTCAAATTGAAACAATAGATCAATGATCTAGGAAGAGGCTGGAAGCAGAAATCTAAAGCCTAATACATCGAACCGCTTCATCCTATTCCTTGTGAGGTGAGTAGCACTCGACAAAACTGATCTGTGTTCCTTCCATATACATTATTACAATATGCAGTGAGCTTATTCATCATCTTATAAATTATTTGTATGTTTAGAACTTTAAAGACTGGCAGACTTTGATCATTACCAACCAAGTCAGATCAGTTTATAATATCAGAAGGAATCTTGACCATGGCCGGTGGTCCTGGTTATTACGAAATCTATAGTGGACTATGCAACTGGTCGTGAGTCTAACAAACATGTCTTTCTTAATCACAAGATTCTCGCAATAAACTTTGTGAGTAGCCGAATATGTTTTCATTCATAACCTGTTTAAGGGATTAGATTCTTTTCAGCTTCCTCCAATACTCAGACCAGAGCTGTTCATCCTCAGAGATGTTTATCCCTTTAAGTGTTGATGGCCCTCAAGTATGCACACTTTCTAGCCTCGTCCTAAGCGGGATTCTGTTCAGTGGAGTACCTCCTTGGATACTGTTTAGTTGATTACTTCCTCCTTTATGGTGCTTCCTTTCAAGTAGGGGCACTAAGATGCTATGGTCAACTGGGGACGCTAAGAGAGATAACATTACTTCTAGCTCCAGATCAATGAATACTAGAGGGACCGTTTACCCTCCCCAAAGACCCTATAGACGTTGCTAATCTGGATCCCTTACTAGCAGGGCCTATTATATCACCTAGACATGAACAACGAGTTTTAGCAGCCAAGAAATAACGTAACAAAGGGTCCAAGGCTTCCCCTAGCTCTTCTTTAAGACATCATATAATGTTGAGTTTTCTTTATTCGTCCTCTCATGTTAGGAGGGGTAGATCTAGCGTGTCATGGCCCGATCCCTAAATCCTTTTGCTCTGCACATCTCCCTCTTGTTGTACGGGCACTTGGATCAGAGAGCTTTTTCATGTTTTTGCATATAGACTTCATGTTTCTACTTTACTTTTTGTTCTTTTGGATTAGATAGCTTTTTCATGTTTTTTTTTTCATATAGATTTCATGTTTCTATTTTACTTTTGGTTCTTTATATCGGGAATTTCTTTAATGTTCTTGCTTCTTATTGACATCTTTGTACTTAGCACTCTGTTTAACCTATTTTGTGGTTATTTGTTTGACACTATTATAGTTATTATATATTATTTATTTGTCATTATTTAAAAATAAGTATGAAACAAAATTGGGTCAAAGCATGCCTATGTAGAGGTGGTTGAGCTTTGTGAATGGCCCAACCTGTTTTATCTTTTTATTGTGTAAAAACATCTCTGAAATAGAATTGGGCTCAAAGCATGCCCATGTAGTGGTCTTTGTCCTTTGTGAGTGGCTTAACATGTCTTCATTTTTTATAACTAGTGTGAAATTGAATACACATTAAAACATGTTCATGGAAAATTTGTTGTTTTAGATAACATTATGAAATAAATGGTGTGAAATTGAATAAACATCAAAACATATCCATGGGAAATTTGTTGCTTTCTATAACATTATGAAAATGGAAACATTCAGATAGCTAGAGAAGATTAACATTATTCAAAATAGAGTAAGATTGTCACATCATGTCCAATAAACACCAATTGTATAGTTAAGTTTTCTACATCATATCCATGGGGTACTAAACTTATGAACTCTATCTAAAACTTACTAATTTCTCTTCCAACTTTGTTTTCATATTTTGTTATTGTGATAACAAGTGTGAAATAGAATAAAGATCAAAACATGTCCATGTATAGGTTGTTGTCTTAAGTGGTAACATTACGGAAATGGAAATATTTTGATAGGTGGAGAAGATCAACATTATCCTAAATAGAGTAAGATTGTCACATCATGTGCATTAGAAGCTAAATGTATAGTTAAGTCTGCTACATGATATCCATGGGATACTAAATGTATAAACTCTATTTAAAACATACTAATTTTTCTCTTCCTACTTTGTTTTCATATTTTTCTATTGTGAATTTCTAAATCATAGAGAACTTTTCATAGTAGCTTGAGTATAGAGACTATATTCCTAACAAACTCACATTGAGAGTTAAATTTGCAACTTCCATTAGAAGGTAGTTTCAAATATTGACATGGGTGCTTCTCAACATATTGTGAATAACCAAAATATATAATATTTCTTCTCAATATTAATAGTATCAATGATTACTTTTAGCCTTAAACTCCCCTTGGTAACTCTTTCTTTCCTTTGTAGGCACTCTTGTTTGATTTTGCCTTATGTTTTTTGTTTTATACATTTTCACAGAGCTTTTACTCCTATTGTGGAGGACTCACTGATCTTGTATTTCATGGTTTTGTAGGGTCCATTGTCATACACTTTTTTTTTTCATTATGTGTGAGGGAGTTGCGAGGTTGCTCCCATATTTTCCAATAAAATAAGTGTTATATCTATTCATGTTGATAATTTACACAAAAGTCTACATTCTCCATTCTATTTGGTCATCTTCATGGTTTATTTCCATAAGAATTTAGACTCCATTCATGTAGGATATCTAAGGGTTTTAACCCCTTAACCCTTTGTTGATGGCCTAAAATCTGACATCATTACACCCTGCCAAGGTGCTCCACTCATACCCCCTTTATTTTGTTTGCAATGGTTTCTTGAATTCACCTCATCTTCCCTAAAATTTTCCTACTCTTGCCTTATCTTTCCTTTGCTTAGAGTTTGAACCTGTAAGAAAAAGTTAGCCATGAATCTCACTAGATACCATAGGTTAAGAAACCATAAATTTTTGTGGAATGTGAAATTATTAGTCCTTTTTTTTTTTTTTTTTTTTTTTTTTAATATTATTTATAACTTTTAGGCACTACAATAATCACATCAGATAATATGAATGGAATTGGAGGTGACTATTTTCATTTATTGTGAAATAGATGCATAGCATATGAAAAAGAAAAAAGCATGAAATTAAATCCCTCGAAACAAACACAAATTTACCGAAAAATCCTTTTTCGTTTTTGTCAAAGCTCGAAAAATAAGAAGAAAAAGTATGCTTTGTGGTCAAGTCTTTCTTAAAATAAATCTGCACGACTAATCTGTTCGTTAGTTGTATTCCTTGTTCAAAACAACATCAAATGGATTAAAAATACTTGTTTCATGATAAAAACATAATAAAACTATAGTCATAGCAATAAATTTAACTTGCAAGTAATTAAATGACTATATAAAGCAGTTTCACTATTCATTTTTACCATTCCATAGTTACCATTTGCATTTTGGAGCTCTAAACATGATTTTTCCCCCGAACTTCAGTTGTTGATTGCGGTCGTTTCAGTGGACGGATTTCATCGCCATTTGATCCAGGTCAGTAGTAAAAACCTCCTCTTTCTTTCAGTTTTCGTTTCATTACCATTCCTTGCAATTTTTTATGGTTTTGAGGCCCTTAGGGTAAACTTTTCCAAAATTGAGGGCAACGCACCCCTGAATGTTGAAACTTGCGTTGCATAGCAGGTACAATGAAGTGTACCTGCATGTGCAACGCACTGTCTCAGCCCAGGGAGTGCATTGGGCGCAGTTGAAGTTTTTTGTTTTCATGCTGTGTCCAAAATTTGCCTAGTTTTTGCAATGAATGGTATCTAATGGATCTTATGGTTGATTTTTAGGTTTCCATCGAATTATAATGACGATTACATGGAGAGAAAGAGAACATGAAGAACAAGATATGATTGCTTTGAATGATTCGGGTACTGTAAGAGCTTTAAGAGATTGTGGATTGCTTAAGTACTTTAAACTGTCGGGAATGAGGCAACAAAAAGAACTCTTAGAATTCCTTGTTCGAGCATGGGATCCAACAATAGAGGCATTTCACATAAAAAATCAAGTGTTGTCCATAACAGTTGAGGATGTGTATTTTCTCACAGGTTTGTCGAGGAGTGGTTTGCCCATTTCACTCACAGGGTCTACCGTTGGAGGAGAAACAGTGAGGGATTATGTTATGCAGTATTGCTATCCGGGGTCAGAACCTAGCAAAGATGGAAAAGTAAACATCCGTGATGTTAGGGATTTGCCGTTGAGAACCATCCTATTCACGATTGCTAAATTAGTTGGCACTGTTACACTCCATGTAGCGAACAGATCGTATATGTAGTATGCGTTGGAATGTTTAGCATACTGGAATGTTTAGAGCCAACAATTTTCAACTGGTCTAAAGCTGTTCTATCTCAGATAAAGGAACAACTGAATAAAGTAAAGGGAGGAAGGAAGAAAAATTTCAGTTATGGTTTCATTCTCATTTCCTTTGCTTTGGAATGGATTACACTGATGCAACCACAACATGTAACATTGGATATATCTAGTCTTAGAGATCCTCGAATGCAGAGGTGGGTAGAACTCATGGGTCGGCATTCAGTCCAATCGATTGTTGTGTTCTCGACTGCATTCTTCGCCTGGTTCAGGCGACAGATCGTCGCCATCGATGAGTATGCATATGCAGGCGTTGACTTTCGAGGAGATCCAGATCTAGTTTTACCAAAAGGCGCTCAGTGGGTTGCAATAGGTAAGATTGATTTGACCATGTTTTTGGATTTTTATAAGGTTTATACAAATGTTTTTGTGTTTTGATTTCTTTCGAAGACTAAACTAAATGTTTAATGTAATGCAGATATTGGTCGTGTTCAACCAGTGGAGGAACCAGAGCACGAAGCGAATGCGCCAGCAGAGAGGGCTATCGGGAGAGTAGTCCTTTAGGACTTTGATATGGCTAAGACTCTTGATGATCTCCAGCAGCACATAGAGGGGTTGACCTTCGGGATTCCAGATTGCCGAATCGAAGAGCTTCCCATGTGACTGTAGCGACACACAATTGGGGTTCCTAACAGTTGGATGCGGTTGCTCCGTAGGATTTCTAGATCTATAGCGTGCTATCATGAGCAACACTAGTTTACTTATGACTTTTTGCATACATTTTGAGGTCAAATGACTAACGTGTCTTGGGCACAAATTTTGTAAAAAAACCTATAACTAACTATCTATATGTTTTCAAAGTTTTTCCTATGTTTAATGTGCAATCCTATTCAATGATGTGAATGTTTTCTTTACCTATGTCGCAAATGTCTGTCTAAAACTTGATCAGCTAATGAGTCAATTAAAGTGTTCAGATTTCTGGAAATGTGTTGATATTGAATGAAATCAAAATGTCTCTCCAAAAGTCGAACTCTAAGGAACAATTTAAGTTTTGTTGGATTTCTAACAGTATAAATACTAGTAAGTTGTAGTACCACAAGTTGTGAGTCTAACCTTATGATTATGCTGTTAATACCAAATGAAATGGCATCAGAGAGAAGTTCAACCAACACACTATACTTAGCGATATTATTCGTTGATCTACCGATACAAATCCCTTGAAAACTCACTAACTCGTCGTTCGGAGCGAAAATGGCCCACGCTGCAGAGGATAGATTATGCATACTACGACTAGCACCATTAGCATATCCAACAAATGGTTCCGAAGATTCAGTCATCTGCGATGAAATGTAAAGCAGATTACTAACGTCAAGAAAACTCTAAAAGACAGATTAAGATAGTGAATGCAAATCAACAGCATATAAACAATATAATACAAAAAATTACCATGCTCATGATTAAGCATAGTAACGTTTCAAATACAACCCATTTCTAGGTTGTGCTAATGGAATCCCATCGTAATCAACTAACTCATAGGCACCCTTAGTAAGAACTCTTTTGACAATGTAGGGGCCATGCCATAATGGCTCGAATTTCCATGTACCTATTTTATCAGCTTCTTTGTCATAAAGAAGGACCAAGTCGCCCTCTGAGTAGATGCGAGGCTGGACATTTTTGTTGTATTGCAACTTTATACGTCTCTTATGCGCTTTGTTGGCCAATTGGGCTTCACGACATGTTTCATCTAGATGGATGAGGTTAAGGAGACGCGCTTCTTCTTCTGAGTTGTCAGGTAACAAGTCTATCGTGAGTTTTAACGATGATATTTCACATTGGATTGGTAAGATAGCTTCTAGACCATACACTAATTGAAAAGGAGTAAATCCGGTCGCGTTTCTCACCGAAGTTCGATACGCCCACAAGGCGGAGTATAGGATCAAGTGCCAGTTCCTTTTACGGACTCTTATCATTCGTTGAAGCATTCGTTTAAGAATTTTATTAATAGCCTCAACTTGTCCATTTGATTGTGGATAATAAGGAGTAGAGTTATCATGCGACAATCCTAACTTGGTTGTCAATTCAGACATCATATGGTTTTGAAAATGCTTCCCATGATCCGTAACTATAGCCTATGGGACCCCAAACCATGCAATGACGTGGTTAAAGAAAAACAATGCAGTTGTTTGTCCTGTGTTGTTGAATGTAGGCATCGCTTCGGTTCATTTGGTAAAATAGTCGACTACGACAATAATATAACCATGCTTCTCGAACGAAAGAGGGTTACAAGTCATGAAGTCGATACACCATTTTGTAAATGGTCCAGCAGAGACAACAAGATGCATTGGCGCTGGTGGTTTGCGGATTTTACGATCAAAGATCTGGCATGCATGACAACTTCTGATTCGAGGATACAATCTCGAAAAATAGTAGGCCAAAAGTAATTGGCGCGGAGTATCTTCTGCGCGGTAGCATAACCAGATAAATGTCCACCACAATCCCCAACATGGCAATCATTTAATACTTTTTCGGCCTCCTCATGAGTGAGGCACCTCCTTAAAATGGTATCGACACCACGACGATAAAGTGTATCACCAACGATCACATAATCTTTGGCTTGGTATCAAATACGTCACTGATTAGAGCGAGAGGTATTAGGTCGAAAAGTTTAGGTTTGGAGATGAATGATGAAATCTCCATACAAGGATCAGATGATCTGATCAGAAACAGAGACTCGTCTGGAATATATGGTTCCGACGTAGTTGCAGTACTATCACAGGGAAGGTCACAGAGAAGCTCAGCCAAAACTAAAGACTTCTTTGACTTGGATTTGATAAATTCCAAATCAAATTATTGCAAAATGATGATCCATTTTGAATATTTGCCCCCCAGCAATTGACGTGATAAGATGTAGGTCATGAGGTTGCAATCCGAAACTATTGTTGTTTTTCGGAGCAGGATATAATGGCGAAATCTTTGGACATCTTGAACAGCTGCCAAGGCAAGCTTTTCTATGTACGAGTACTTAACTTTCGTATCATTGAGATTACGACTCAAATAATAGATCAGATGTTCAATTCCATCTTCTACTTGGACCAAAACCATAGCAATGGCCGTTTCAGCCGCAACGATATATAGGAAATAATCATTTTGATAATTTGGAGGATACATTAATGACGCTCGGACAAGATGGTCCTTGACAGCATCAAAAGAAGCTTGCGCAACTTGGTCCCAATGGAAGGGAAACCCCTTTTTCAATAATCGAGTAAATCCTTTAGCCATTTTGGCGTAGTTTGGAATGAACCTTCTCAGGAAGTTAGCCTTTCCTTGAAGTTTCTGTATATGAAGTAGGTTTGATGGTGCAGGCAAATCAAGAATGGCCTAAACCTTCAGTGGATCTATTCGAATTCCTTATTTTGAGACTACGAATCCAAGCAATCGACCAGAACCAACACAAAACACACATTTGCGTGGATTGAGGCGTATCTTGTAGTGTCAACATCGTAAGAAAATGGCTTTCACATGCATCAGGTGATTAGTCCGTTTTCATGAATGTGGTGGTAAATCATCTAGATATGGTTGAACAATGTGTTTGATGTCGTTGAAAGTATAATCCATTGCTCTCTGAAAAGTTGCCCCAGCGTTCTTTAAACCAAACAAGAGTTTTCGATATGTGAATGTGCCCCAGGTATAGATGAATGTTGTCTTATGCTGGTCATCTGGGCGGATATTGATTTGATTGTAGCCGAAAAATCCATCCATGAAAGAAAATATTTCACATCCAGCACAATCGCCAATAATTTGGTCGATAAAGGGAGTAGGATAGTTGTCTTTTGGACAAGCCTAATTAACATCCCGATAATCGACGCACATGCTAATGGTTCCTTGTTTTTTCATAACAGGAACGATATTGGAAACCCACTCAGTAAGCAGAACAAGGTAAATGAAACCAGCACGCAAAGGTTTTTCAACTTCTGCTTTGATGGCAGTAACTTTTTTCGGATGAACAAGACAAAGCCATTGACGCACCAGTTTGACATCAGGATACATATTAATAGTGTGTTCAACTATACTAGTATCTATTCCTGGCATTTCCTCGTAAGACCAAGCAAATATATCATGAAATTCACGAAAAAGAGAGAGATATGAATCAAGTTCTGATGGAGAACAAGATACACCGACATGAATATTTTCTACAATGCCAGGTTTAGTCGAAATATCGATAGAAATCGTTTCTTCAATATTTGATAAATTTTGCTCAGATTCAATTGCATTAATCGGAAAAGAATTCGAAAAGAAATTTTGAATGGATGGGTGATACAGTTCACTGATATTATTTTCTTCATAATCAGGAAGATGGGACGATGATGATAATCTTCCCATGGTTCTCTTTCTGCCATCATAGCTTCCAAAATATTTTCATCTGTCAAAATTTTTGAGGAAAATGGATCAGATGGAGTACCAAAATCTAATGAATGATCAACCCAAACACTCGGCGACGCTAATTTCAGATTTGTCGCCCAAGCCGAATAGATTGATTGCTATTGTAGCTCAATAGAGTTGAGTGGTAAAACATCATCCAACGTAGAAATATCAAAATCACCCGTACTCTTCCTTAAGCCAGATAGAGTGGAAGAGATCATGTAGCAGGTCTCTATGCTTGCAATTTCTACCGACGTCGTGGGCGGCAGTAACGCAAAGGTTCCCATAAGAGTGGAATCCTTTAAGAGCCCTACACCAATGTTCTGGATTTCTAGTTGGGGTAAGTGAATATATGGAACGCTTCTAGTTACCTGCGAAGCGGAGGCAAAGAAGGATAATTGATTAATGACTGTGATTGTACTTTTATGAGGAAAGGCAACCATTCTAAAATATGTAGAAACAATAGCAGTCATCGCATATACCCATGGTCTTCCGAGTAAAATATTATAGTCAAGGGGTTTGTCAACAACCTCAACATCAATACTTACTGTTTTGCCCCCTAATTCAACTTGCAGGTTATGAATAATACCACAAGGTTTATATGTTTTGCAATAATCGTGGCAAGCCAACTGACTTCCAACAATTTAGAGACATAATGCAGGTAGATGCTCCCTCATCAATAATAGTGCGATGAACAAGATGATTGAGAACATTTACTTGGACGGAGAATGCCAATTCTGCTAGTAGTTGTGGTACATAGCCCGTATGATTAAAGATGACGAGATTAGAATTAGTTGGATCAATTCCACCAATGGCCGACAATAAAGCCTGCTTCTGGGAAGGACAATTTTGTAATACCTCAAGAGCAAACGTAGCTGAAGGAGATTGAGCCAAATCTTCAACTATATTATAATTTTGTGTAGCTCTTGCTCAAGGATTATATGTCGATTTATGAATTACTCCCTTCGGTGGCTTAATCGTCAATTCAGGAATAACAGGAGGTGGTACTGATTCATTAGATGGATTTGTTGTCGAGGTAGTAGGTTGATCAGTGGCCGGACTACCATAGTCTTTATTCCGCGTCGACACCAAAATATCTTGTGAAGGTTTTGTAGTGGATAACATTAACACTTGGGAACTAGGAGTTGGATCCGTAGCAACCAAATTTGTGTCTGGATTTGGAAATGGGTCTGTCAACACAGTTGATGCATTAGAAGTCTTGATGATTTTTGAGACTTCAGCACGGTGAGGAAAATCCCTAACAAAATGTTTCTCGTTATAGATTATGCATGGATAATGAGGTTTCCGTGGTCCAGACGTTTGATCAGATGATCGTTCCTGCGGGTTATAAGTTTGCTTTTTTTTATTTCCCTTTTTTCTTACTTCCTGGTTGCTTATCACTTTTGTCTTTGTCAAATTAGACGACATTTATTTCGGAAGTAGGAGCAGGATCAGATGCAGTGGTGTTTTGTGTGTTTACAGTGCCTATCAAGTCGTTTCCGGCATGAGAGTCCTTTATCTGAGGAGGAACATTGAAATTAAATCGTGGTGCATTTGGTATTTTCTCATAGAGCATGCCAGACTGAGTATAAATCAAGGCTGATACTGGGCACGAGAGATGACTTGCTCTTTTGTGATGATGCCACCTTTAGCCACATCCTCTGTTATAGATGGTAACAAGAATTTGATGAACCATTTAGCAAGGAGCTGATTGGGAACAAATGTCTTAACCATTCGTCGATGGCGATGCCACTCATGAATATGATCGGAAATGTGAATAGCATTACTTTGTTTGAAATTGGTCAAAAGTTTCGTTCCAGATTCATATTTGATCGGTAACTGGAAATGGGTCAAAAAGACAGTAGCCAAGGCAGTGAAATTATCAAATGAAGCTCTAGGTAATTCAATGTAGCATTTAGCTGCCGGACCTGTGAGCGTTCTCTGGAAAAGACGTAATCGAACATAATCATCATTTAGGGAATTTGATAAACACCATAAATGATAAGTCATAACATGAGTTGATGGGTCTTTTCCAGGGTTTCCATTGCATTTAGGAATGTCGGAGGGTAATTTATGTGGGTATCACCGGCCACCAAGGAGCATAATTGATAAGATCATTGGTTAACCGATTTAAATCTGGTAATTCCAAGGTTGCAACAAAAGGCAATTGTCTATTAAGGTCAGGTTGAGCATAGCCAGGATAAGATGAAATTGCTTGGGCAACAGGTCTTTGAGCACCGGCATATGGGATTTGTTGCTAGTACCCTAGGTAGGGGTTGTTTTGCATAGCAAACACTTGAGAGTTCTGTTGACCAAAACCTAGATATAGTACTTGTTGATATGAAGTTTGAGGAATTTGCACCTGTGGCTACCAAGGGGTCTGTCCACCAAGGTTATAATCGAAATGAGTATAAGTTGGATTTGGTTGATATGTATAACCAGATTGCGTTTGTGGCATCCCATAAAATGGTAAACCAGCTTGTGAATAAATGATCCCTGATACAGGTTGTTGTAGATTAACCAAAGGATTTTGATATTGAGTTGAAGAACTCACCTGATAAGGTTGATGTATAAGATTTTGACTTTGTAACAGGGGTATAAATGTATTAACAAGTGGTATTGAAGTGGGTGTAACAGGTTGAATTGGTTGATACAATTGGACAACCATTTGTGGTTGGATAGGCAGAGTGGGCTGCCATTGACAAACATTCATGTCAACATTAGTTTGACCAAAATGTGACTGAGTACTATCGTATTGGGTGACCATAGGTTGCCCCCCAGCATAAGGAGGATAATAAGACGGAAAATATTGTTCTCCAAATGCTAGGAGTCCAGTTGATATGGTACTTAAAGGAATTGATTCATAAGGACCGACTTGATATTGCCCTGATGATGGATGTAATGATTCAAGTAGTTCAGTACTAATTATAGGACTGCTAGTTAAAACACCAGATGATGACATTGGTAATGACCATGGTCTTGAAGATTGACCAGAGAAAGTGCCAGAAAATGATTTGTACCCTGTTGGGAGCGAAGGGCCACCGTGCAAATATGACTTTGGTGAGGTTGTGAACATCGACGGAGTAGCAAGGGTAGGAGCTGACGTAATTGGAATAGTAGACCCAACCGAAGATGTTGGTTTAGGCATGGTTTTATGACCAAATGTATACTCTCCGAAATCAACAGATGATTGAATGGCAATGGGATCAACAAAAGAAGATGGAAACGATTGAAGAAAAGACTGGTACAGGTAAAGGTCTCCTCCAAAGTGGGCTTGACTTAAAGATGTATCAGGTTGAGGGATTTCTTCAATCACGATTAAACCAGGAGGAAGAACTTCACCATCAGGCCCAAAATATAATTCATACGGTTGACTGTGTGAAATAGGAGTTTCAGTGGCTACAGATATTTGTGGAGTGACCAAAGTAGGAACAACTTTCGGTTGTTCAGGATTCAGATTTTCTGGCAAAGAAGACACAGGATCTGGATCGATTTGTGATTGAACAACTTCGGGTCCAGGAGGTATGATCTCAGCGATTAAATGGATCGTGACCAAAGGTAGCTGTGAAGACTCCGTTTCGATAACAGTAGATGAACCGAGATGTGTGGAAACAATTTGAGCTAACTCTGGTTTAAATGATGATTTTTCGCAAGAGGTACGAATTGTACTTGATTCGGCAGATCGTGATCGCCTTCGCCCACTAGAAATAACTTCCGGTGGTAAATATGGTTTCAAAGCTAATCTACGCAAACGACGGGGGGTAGGATTGTTTTCTTCCATGATTACTAATTTATTTTATCCAAAAACAAATAAACAAAAAGAGGGTAATGCTAGGCAAAAGGGTTTACCAAGAAACTGTGAACTGCAGAATACCTCTTGGTGAACCAAGAAGTATGGGTAGGTAATCTCCCCAAATGCTGTGTTTGGTGTATCACAATTTCAAGGCGGCCGACTCGGTTCACTATGCATGGATAGCACCTAAAAGTTGTCCTCCCAAATATACCCGAAGGTACATGGAGGCCCAAGTCCGTATTAGCGCTATCTGATGCGAAACCGCACAGTGAGAGCACCCTTTATACTTATCGTACTCTAACACTGTTCGATATACCCAAAAGTACGTGGACGAGCTACGATATACTTACGTACGTGGAGTGAGGTATCACACTCGAAATGTATCGCAAACAACCTAACGAAAGATGTTATGTTTTACGACGTTGGAACACGTGTCTAGCCTAAACCTCTAAATGTTATCGTTAATGTTCCAAAGCATTGTTAAGTAAATTGAGATTTATTTTATGTTGATTTTGCTTAACATTTTGCCTTTCAGGTTCACCACGATGATGTACATAAAATTCCTAAAATGCAAGCTAAGAATGATAAACAAACTTTCACTTTCAGATTTTTCAATGAAGGACCTAGCTACTAAGGGAAGAGAGCAAATAATTTGAGAGAAAACAAAACGAACAAAACAAATCAATGAATCTCAAACTAAATGCAGATTTCCTAATGTTCCTTTTGCAAAAAACACACAATCCTATATGCAAATGCAAGTTTTTCTTTTCAGTTTCCTTAATGTTATAAATGCAGAAAAGAAACTAGGTGCACTAGATCAATAATCAAAATGCTTTTTACTTTCGAGAAACGAAGAATACAAACAACAATTTCTCTTTTGAAGGAAAAACGAGGATTTCAACAACAATTTCTCCTATCAAGGAAATGAAGATTTTACGACAATTTCCTATTTCGAAAGAAAATGATTCTTAATGCGACCACAAAAGTACTTTGAAATCAACTTGTCAATGATAATGAAAAACTTTTTTTAAAACAACATTGAACAAATTTTCAGTCAAAGGAGAAGAAATATATAGAGTTACTAGTCAATAGAGCATTAAACTTTTCAGAACAAATCAGCAAACAAAACTGAAGAAAAGTACAAAGTCAAATTCAAGGGGATTTGGTCCTTTTAGGGGCCAAAGTAGTCTCCAATGGGAGACAGTGCTTTGCAATGCAGGCTTGGAAGGGAGATAGTACTCTGCAAAGCATTGTGCCCTGACTAAGGGTGCGTTGGGCGTAGTAAACAAAGAAAGAGCTACTGTTTGGCTCACCAAATTTGCAAATTAAGCTCTGAAAAGGTCTAATCTTTATGTGAAAGAGCTACTGGGTGGATTTAGAAAGCAGATCAGATACTAAAACACCTAGAAACAAGAGAAGTTGTCCCCAGTGGAGTCACCTGTTTGTTGGGCCAGAATTGTAATCTACGGATAAACTACGCTTCCCTAGACTGGTGTCTAGTCTAGAACAACAGAGAAAGACTATATTAATGTTTCTCCTAACTAATAAATAACACTGAAACAGCAGAAGATGCAATAATATAGATATCTATTCAAGCTAGTTAGCTAAATCAGTTAAGCATAAACTACATTCATCAACCAAGATTTTACAATATGGAAAATCAGAGTAAACATAGATGCATGTAGGGAAAAACAAGAAGTACTCTTTATTGATGATAGAAGGAGAGGTTACAACTTAGTGACTGATTTGTAGTGACTTTCCAGCAGAGTTCCCAAGTCTCATCACAGCATAAGTCTCTCCAACAGCGACTCCACAAATCAAACTCTCTATTGAAAATTCTCCAGCATTTCCCTACTCAAATTCTTCCTCCCAAACACAATGATCTGTGTTCAATTTATAGATGAACTGTAGATTGTTTTGTAATCAATAACATTCCAAAAATAGGCAAGACATGTTTCCATTCATGTAGATGTCAAATGGACACTAGGATCTTAAGCTTGGCACATGTGAACCCTTTTAGAAGACACTGGCCAAGTGGAGATTCTAGAACAATGAGAATTTCACTCTCAATGTGACCAACGCATCTTTGAATGTCGGGAAGTGCTTTGCAGAGCAGCCTTGAATGGGGCTACTTGCATATGCAACGCATTTAGGCCCCTTAGAGCCTGCGTTGGTAAGCTCCCACATGTTTAATAATAAGCTTCAAACCATGGAAAACCCTTGCTTGATGAAAGTCTTGTTTGATTCATGTTGTTTCCTGTCTCAGGGCATATAGCAACTGAGATGATAGGGAATGATAGACCCTTAATCATCGGTCCTGGAGATGATGCCCAGCTAACCAGGTCATTGGGAATGGTGTCCGAATTGACCTATAACAGACATAGTTCCTCTGGTTTAACCAGAGCTTCCTCTTCACCCAATCTCGTTTAATTCTCATGCCCAAAATATAGTTTGCAACACCAAGATCCTTCATGCCGAATCCCAAAAGGAGCATCATTAGATACCTTTCCTTTCTCAAGAGCCTTAGATCTACAAAGTTCCAATCCGAACTTCTCGCATCAATACCAGTTCTCCTCAAACCATCTTGCAGGTATGTTTCTTAAATACTGTTTTTACACCTGCGTCATCCATCTTGCTTACAGAAATCAAATTTCCGACCAATGTAGGAATATGCAAAAAACCATGAAGTGTTCTAATCCAAGTTCCACCTTGCAACTTCAGCGTGACTTTTTTGCGTCTGACGATTTTGGCCTTCCTATCATCTCCTAAGAAGACATCATCACCATCATACTTCTCATACTCGTAAAACTACTCCCTAGGTGGAGTGAAGTGAAATGATGCACCTGAGTCAATCAACTATGCCTCATGATGTACATGTGTATTTGAAGAAGAATCGAAATACACATCCCCACCTTCATCTATGGTGGTTTTCGCCTCTATAGAAGGAGCAGCATTAGATCCCTTTCCTTTCTCAGGAGCCTTAGATTTACAGTGCTTTTTGAAGTGCCCTTCCTTTCCACATTTCCAACACACCTTTACAGGATTTCCCTAGAGATTTAGATCTCCCTCTAGATTTAAATCTGCCACTCAAGAAATTATTATTGTTTTTTTTTTTTGTTGGGGCCATCCTCGTACAGACAAGGCATCTCAATTTTGGCCCTCCATATTTTTCCCTCTCATTTCATTCGACAACAAGGCTGAGGAAATTTCATCAAAATTCAAGGTAGTTGTATTGCTACCTATTCCAACAACTAGACTATTCCACGAATCTGGTAGAGAACACAACAACCTAATGCACTTATTTTCATCTAAAATTTTAATATCAACAAATGAAAACTGACTTACCGCAATATTGAAGAAATTTAGATGCTTTGTCACCGAGTCTCCATCTTTCAACCACAGGTTGTACAAATTTTTCCGCAAGAATAGTTTATTCACCAGAGACTTAGATTGGTACAAAGTCCCTAACTTGTCCCACAAAGCCTTCGCCATAGCTTCCCTAGATACATTCAATAATACAAGTTTGAGATACACAGTCGTATTGTGCTCTTTGCCTTCCAATAAAACTTCGCCCAGTCTTCATCTAACATTTCCGTTAGTTTAGTGATCGTATTTATCGTGATCCACTAATCTTTATCCATTAGTAAATCTTCCATCTTGATCTTCCACAACTCAAAACTTTGACCATTAAATTTATCAATCTCTATCTTTCCATTGCCCGCCCTCTTCTTTCACCACAAGAATCGATCCCGCAAATCTCCCACTGAACGAGGTCTACCACAGGCCCAAGCAAAAATCCATCAATAACAAAGGCACCCCCTTGAATCTGAAACAACTCTGATACCAAATGTAGGTTTTAACCCTGTACAGAAATTATTTGCAAACGAACTCTAAAAACAAAAATAAACAATAGTGAGAGCATAAAACATAAAACAGATATACACTGATATTTTCCCATGGATCCCAAAAATGGGGGCTACTAGCGTGAGTTTTCATTATATTCTTTTCAGTGTTACAACACATATATATACATGTCGACGCATTCATAAACCCCAATCCATTAACCCTCGATAAGAACATAATTGTAGTTCTTTTGACCAGATCTACACAATACCATGGGCAGAAAACCATCATGCCCAAAACCATATGCAAACTCATTCACAAAACCATATGCAGGTCTGCCCACCTAATACAGGATTCAATTTTATTATTATTATTATTTTTTAATAGGGTGTTGCCTCGAACCATGTGCAGCGGGGGCTACCGCCCCCCTAAAAACCCCCCCTACAGGGGGGCTGTGCCCGGCGCAAGTGTAGGGAGGTTGGTTGTCCCCTTCTTACCCCCCGCTTCTCGCCTACAACTAGTCATGGAAAGAATATAACACACACCCAACGAAATGAGCTTTTTTTTTGTCCAAAATTTGTGGATCATAAATTTTGATAGCTCTATTGAATAGGGTTTTAAGAATAGCATACTTTTGTGTAGGGTGATGATGAGAGTGGGCATGGAGGTAATGATTCGTGTGAGTTTTCTTGTGGTTGTGGTTAAAAATCAAGAGGATGGCATGACTAGTGATCCAAGAGGATCCTCAAAATCAATGTGGAAAAAGTCGGAGTCGGGATTAAATCCGTAGGGCTTCAAGTCGGGATTAAATTGGCAAAGTCGGGATTTTTTCGAAAAAATCGGCAAAACTAAAAAAATACAAAAATATTCATATTTTGAAAAAATCCCGACTTTTTGCGAAAAAATCCCGATTTTTTAAAAAAAAAAAAAAAAAAAAAAAAAAAAAATATTAAAAAAATTACCCCCCTCACGATTTTTTGGAAAAAGTCGGCAAAAAGTCGGGATTATAATGATTAAATCCCGACTTTTTCAACTTTCAAAAAATCGGGAAAAAATAGAGGGATTTTATCGGCGCCTGCAAAAAATTGAGATTTTTTAAAAAAGTCGGGATAAAATCGAGATTTTTTCCACAGTGCTCAAAATGCTCATAATTTTATGGTCTTAGATACTCTAGAAACCAATTCCAAACTGGAGTGCTCATCTTATGCCGACGATATATCCGGTTCGAAAAATAGCCTCTATATGAAGGAGAAAACGCTCGCTGAATTTCAAGTCAAACAAGTAAAAATGTGGGCTTGCAGGCCAAGTGGCAAGCACATACCGAGACATGTGGCAGGGCGGTCAAAGTCAATATGGCGCAAGGGTTGGTGTACTATATAATAAACATAATGCATAAACGATGCAAAGGTGGTGAGGAGTTTAATAAATTCAAACCACTGGGGAAATGTTATTAAACCAAAGTTTATGGGCAAAGCCAAATGTTACAATCAATGCGTAGTACAAAGGTTGATAAACTCGTCATATGATACCACCGCCGAGTATTGAACGTTGTACATGCTGTCGTGATTCGGCATGCATCGGAGCTCTACCGGAGTATGTTGAAGTCTGGTCGACAGTCGATGTAACCGCCAAGGGGATATGCCATCAAAACGCCAGACTGTGTAGAGGTGTCTCTTACGGGGGTCAATATGTCAGCGTAAGGATATGTCAGCATGGGTAGTAACCGCTAGGGAGCAGGTGGTCACATGTCATGATTGCTAACAGAAAGTGTCACAGTCCAATACCTATCCGCCGGTGCAAAACGAAATATTAAAATAAACAATGGTTATAATTAAACCATGGCTCGTGGAGGATTTGATGACCGCCGAACTAATGTCATGTTATATTGATACCATGGTTATAACCATAAGGTATAGGTGGTGGCATGCGAATGTTCAAATGCTTTGGTTATAAAAAAAATATAATGTGGTGCGTTCATATTGAAACGCATACCACATTAAATCTTGGTTATCCGTCATATATATCAGTTGTTGTAACATATTAAACTAGCACAACCACATTAGTAAAAACTAATGTGGTTGATATACGCCGATAGACGTATATAAAATAGATTTACAACCACATTTACCAATGTTTATAACACTTTTATCCATAATTTATATGAAACTAGCATATAAATTTGCAACATGTTTAGTGAGAGTTGACAAGATTCATATGCATGAAGGTATCCCGCAAAAGCAAAAGACAACTATGTAGAAAAATATACTAGAAAAGAAAATCAGAGAACTATCTAGCCAAAAGCTATCTGTTATCAAAGATCCGCACAAAACTATCCACAGAACCAAGCAGATACAAAGCCATCTTGAATTTTGGAATTTGAATTGAAATTATTATTACAGATTGAATTTACCAATACTAGCGGTGTCCAACAATATTGGTTACGTGCTATTTAGTTCCCAACGGGAAGGAGTGGGACGACCCCGTAATCATAAATTCTAAACGTGCTCGATTTTCCCACTAGTGGAACAAATTACTCCATACCCATCGTATTCTGGTCACCTTAATCACCAAAATAGGCAAACGCCTCTTACTCGTCCAGATCAATCACATTAAAGCTGTCAGTCGTCAATTTCTTTCCGGTGAATGCCTCTCTGTCGTGGAGGTCGATCTCATGATTAGATGGTAACAACCCACGATGCTGATTTATGATTGGATGGTAATGGGCAACTGTATACATGATAACCTGGCCGTAACAGCAAAAATAAAAAAACTCGTCGTCTCCACTCCCCGAATTGCACCGCTTGCCGCCACTATGGAGGTATGGGCCGCCACTATGGAGGTATAGGACAGGCATGGGACACGTTGTAGAGAGATTTCAACACTTGGAGAAGATTTAATGTTTCAGTTTATTTCTAGTTGTTAATCGTAATAGGTGGCAATTAATAAATGGTATAGTAAATTTTTAATCAAGATTTGTAAAAAAATAATTTAAGTACGGTTTAAACATGTGATTTAGATATGCAAGGAAGTTAGTGGGGTAGATTTGATCCATTGATTGAGTGGCGACGACCAGAATATACCGGCATCTCTCAATCTAGACCATCAGATCAAAAAAATTAATTAGCCTAATCACAAAACATGCTCCTTCCGATAGGGGGTTACGCCTATCGGCGTAATTATATGAGCCATATGGCTGCCATGTAAAGCCCAAGAGGTCCGTGGGTTTGACCCCAGGACTTGCCCGCGGCCTTATAAAATTGTTTACCAATGCACCAATGGGGCAGGAAATGTACAGTGAGCCTGAAAGTTATGTTTTTTTTTGTGCCTGCAAATGCTTTCATGGGCATAACTTGGCCATCCTTGGGCCTTTTTGAGAATGGAGAGTTGTGTTGGAGAGCAGAGACCGAGGCCTACATGTTAACAGTAGCCAGGGGTGCTTCCGTGTGCAATCAAAATGGCAAAAATGTAGGTAAAGATCCTTTTTGAGTATTCCTAATATAACAACACGCCCATTGGAAGCGGACTTGAAGACGTAATCCAGGACGGATGAACTCTGACATCAATGTTTGTTGTATTTCTATCTTTTATTTCTGTTGTTCGTGCTTATGTTTCAATTCTCAATTTTATTTTTAAGGCACTTTAATAATTCAATTTCTCTCATTCATTCACATAAATGCAACCTTGGTTAATGTTTGATGAGATTACGCATATAGTAAATCTTGTGTGTTTTCATATCAACTAGGGGCACCAATGGGACAATAGATTCTAGGGGTCATTAGGTGATGCGGGATGAGTCACATTGAATAAGAGGATCAAGGGATGAGGCTTTGATGGCTTAGGTGACCAAGTTATTGAAATAATTCATCGAATTTTTAGGTGGTGGATTATTAGAATAGGTTTTCAGGGATTGATGAAGTTTGGTTTCATAATCTGAAGAATGCATAATAATCGATAGTCCTTCTAGTAGTCCTCCCGATCTCTATTGAGAAACCAAGATTCTAGTAGATAATGATGATTTCTTTTATCTTGATAATTACTTGTGAATTTTTGTTGGCTTCTTATTAGATTATGTTCTCTTCATCAAGCAATTATCAAAAACATGAAGATCACAAAGAGATAAAGAACACAAGAAATTAGGCCGTGAGCTAGGGAAAAAGCCCAAAAGGGGGAAAACCCAAAAAATCCTCTTCTTATAGAATCAAATCAAAATGAAATATCCAAGACCCAAGAGGAAGACCAAGACTGCCACAATGATCCCAAGTCAGCCCTCCTCCAAGTCTCCCCCAACAAAGTAAAAGTCAATAAAAGTCAATGTTGGTCAGACCTTTTCAAATCTAATCAAACCACAAAATTTCGAGCATTTTTTAGAAGAAAAAAAAACGCTTAATTCATTAGATAAAAGAAAAGTATATATGTCAGAGATCATCTGCTTTAATTTATTATACATTATATAACCTAACAAAGTTTAATGTATCCACATTTACAACATTATCCAACTACCAAAAAAATATCCCTACATTGCTATTATGACATATTCATTTTCTGTATACCATGCTATTATAACTTTCATAGCTATAGTGTAATACACCAATCCACAATATTTTTATGATTCTTTAGATACATATCGTCTGTCACGAAGAAAAAAAATTACCCTATATAAACCGATCAAAAAAGAAACAAAAAACTATCTACTCAATGCAACCATATTTTTTATTATGATCATCCATAAAACCATAGAGGATCACAAACAAAAAAAACTACCACGTGTAGTTCTTTTTCCATCTGCGTCACTGCCTGCCCAATTTGATCTGTGTAGCCCAATAACTGTATCTCATTTCATGCAACGTATTTCAATCAGAGATGTATGGTCGCATCGAGATATCTTAAGATGTGTTTGGCAGCTATCTAATGATTCTGTCAAGGCTCCATCTGAAATTGGCTAAGCATGTTTATTGCAAAACATATATTTAACTGTGTTCACTAGGTACATTAGAGAATCAATTAGTTGACAATAAGATGTTGGGTCAGCAAAACAAGATTTTCAGATGAAGATCAGATCTAAGTAATTTAGTGAAGGGTAGTTCAGCAACGGGACTTCAGTCCAAGGCTTAGAATACAAGTGAAGAAAGGCACATCAACACCAGGAGAGACACCAGACAGTGCAACCCTTGAGAGGGTGACATAGAGCTAGTAGGGCTCACACACAGCCAGAAGTGTGACACGGAGCCAGAGGGGGGTGACGCAGTCACTAGAGCAGCGACGTTGGGGTTTCTGTGAGGTATATCGGGCAGCCTCTCAATTATTTGTTCGTTAGAATATTCAGTTATCTATTGTTTAGTTTTTGTTGTTTTGAGTTGTTTGTAGGTAGGGCATTGTGCAATCAAAACCTAGATCATTATTTTCAGTGTATTATCATTGATAAAGGTTATGGATGGATTGTGTTACATTATGAAAAATAAATGTAAATAGTTGATTTTTTTTGTGTGGAACACCAAATTATGTTGCTCCCGAGGTATCTTAATTTTTTTTTCAGTTTAATTCCAGATCATTGAACTGAGCTTCTTTGACATGACGGCAGTTTTATTAGCACCATACCATAAATTAAAGCCGGTTTCCTTGTTTTATGCAGGTCATCGATGTTAACGATTATTATGGTGCAACTGCAGGCTTCTGTTCACGTAGGGTTATCCTGTTTGTTTTGATGGCAGATTACGTGCCTTCTGATGAACCAATCTTATGAGACTATAGAAAAAAAGTAAAAATGCCAGATCAACGCCAAGTTGCATAGTTTTGCTCTATTCATTTTTCTTTTTAGCACTTGTGTCAAAAATAGAACTGAATGACAAACGTGATGCTACTGAAATGTAGATTTATAAAGCTAATTTCACCTACCCTCCATGGTCGTCTTCTATTGCTAAAAACTAATTTCGGGAATTTTGGGTCCAAAGCCAAAGACAGTCACTGAAGTGGTACTGAGTTGTATTCTTTAACGTTGCAGATATGTTCAGCTTGTCCCGTGGATTTACCTTCACTGTTATTCAAATCCATCTCCTCCTATTTGACAAGAATAGAGTTTGAAAAGATCAAAAGGCCGTGGGTTTTTGTGGGATGAATTGCACTTCTTTTTGAAACGAGCTTTGGAGCAAACTGACATGCACATTTATATCCTCCACTTGCGGCGACTTACAGTACGTGAGATTTTAGAAAATGAATGATTTACGAAGGGTTACAAGCCGTCCACGTTCCAACAGACAAGGAGATAAGTCTTGATGACGTGGATGTTATTTTAGAAGTAATATCTTATATCTGAATGTTGTTTTTCAATTTCTGAGTATTCAAGGAACAGACTTTTAACTAAGTTTTTGCTACTTCGATCATCTTCATCTATGTTAACGAATGCATTTGAACTTATCTCCGTATCGCAAGGTCTCATCCCCAGCGATTTATTTGAAAAGCCTATAGTAGTTGTTTTCCTTCAAACGTAGATTTACATCTGATTTTCATGCCCTTTCAGCTGAAAAAGAGAGAAATGTGGTAATAGAGAGTGGTAGTCAAGACTCAAAAGAGATGCCAATAATAAAGGCCAAGAGAACCAATTTTCAATATGGATTATTATGATAATAATCTTACTCTACATTTTGCTGGATTGGTGGTTCATGTTACATCTCCCAGTTGATCAGGGCCAGGAATCTATTATGTTAAATTGTTAGGGGAAATTTTGATTACCCAATAGAGCAGGTTCAGGAACCTATTAGGGTAACTTTTTTTGGAAATTTTTATTACATCATAAATATTTAGAATTAGATTTAAAATAATAATTATAGTTGCGGGATTCTTTTTATTTAAATAATTATTTTTATTTAGTAGTTAGTTGTCGTCCTTCTTTAGTTAAGTTGAATCTCCTCTCGACTACGTCGAAAGCAAGTGCCATAAAGTCCAAGCTCTTGACTTTTTGGCTTCACTGGGCAGCCATAAATTTTATGTGAGGAGAAATCTAGAATTCTTCTCCTATTTATAAATTTGTAATTTTTCCTCTGCCTTGAACCAGTGAAATCCAAGCAAGGCCGAGCCTTTCCTGTTAGATGAAGTTGTGATTTTATTCTTCAGTTGTTTGTTGTTTTATCTCTGTTCTGCTGTCTCTGTAATCGAATTATTCTCTGCTGTGCTGTGTTCTTGATTAGTAATGTTGCACTCTGTCATTGAATTATTCTCTGCTGTGCTGTGTTCTCGATTAGTGATGTTGCACTCTGACTCCATCACTAATCTATTGTAAATTTCTAGTAGTTTGTATATTTTGTAAATGTAATGAGTTGATCTTTCTAGTAGTTTGTATATTTTGGAAATGTATTGAGTTGATCTTCCTGTCCCACGTAATAAAGCAATGACCACGATAAAGGTATAAAATGTCAACTATTCAAAGGTACTTTGGCCATTATTATCTATATCTAGATAAAGAGTATTTACAAGATTTTACTATTAGATCCTTATTATTTTCTATTTATAGATAAAAAGTAAGTTCAGAAAATACAAAAATTAGGTCTCAACTTGCCCGTAAGAAATTAGATTTGTTGGCAGCTTGAGTGCATTGTACGTCATCCAGAACATATACTTTCTGAGTCTACTTCGAATTATCCTTAAGTAACTAATATCAGTGTCTGTACTTACTAATCATGGTTCGGAGTCTTTAACACTAAAACCATACATATCTACCTGATCCATGGATTTTTCAACATGGAATTAATAGCATTTATTTTATAATTTTTTTTTTTTTTTTAAAATAATACAGGGTTTGAAGGTTCACAATTAAAATCTTAAAATTTTCAATGTGGAACTAATAGCTTTTATTTTATAATTTTCGTTAAAAGTAATATAGGGCTTGAAGGTTCACCATTAACGTCCTAAAGTTCTAAATTTCAATGTGGGATATCTGTGTCACTTAGAAAATCTTACTCATTATTTTTCAACGTGGAATTAATAGCTTTTCATTCAGTATTTTTTTATTTTTTTATTTTTTTATTTTTATTTTTATTTTTTTTAATTTTTTTTTTAATTTTATATTATAAATGAATATTTCAATTCGGGATATTATGTGAATTTAATATATTCAGTTCGATGATGTTAAAACACATAGTGTTAATCAGAAGGAAATGGAAATAAGAGTGATAATTTGCAATGATCAACTTTTCATTGCCTGGATCTCATTACATCAGGTTCCACAAAAGACGTATATCCCATCGAATTTTTCTGAATTTTGAAGAGGTATATCTCTGCCTCTTATTTCTTTTGTAAGAGAGCTTCCAGTTCCCGAGCCACCCATACAGTTCCCGTATCAGCCACCCATACAAGGGGCTTTTAAAATGAAGACTTCAAAGTTCAAATTGTACATTTTGGTCCTCTTCATTGAGTTCTAGTAGAGCCCTAGTACCATTTTTCTTCTCTTAATATCCGTTCTAATCTTATTATTTCTCAGCAATGAAATAATTCTTCGCATTGAAATAAAATAAAATGTTAGAAAGATATAGCCAGTGGTAAACATTTTTTATACTACAACAAAAATGTTGTGTTTATTTCTTTTAAGAAGAAGTTTCTGATAACC